>JNEY01000138.1:276977-295730 GCA_020875895.1 Aphelenchus avenae | reverse complement strand
TTTTCACTTTTCTCCCTAGTGTTCCCCCCTTTGTATTTGGTTCGCCATCAAGGTACGTCGTTCTGGAATAGAACCTGCCTTGTACGATCCTCCCCCTTGTAGTTGTTCGCTATCAGAGTACGTCGTTCGCTAGTCGAACCTGCTCTGTACGATCACAGTATTAAGTTCGCTATCGGAGTGCGTCGTTAGACTCTAACCCGCTCCGTACGATCTTCCCTGGTAATAATTCCCAACACTTAGTAGAGTGCGTTACGGCCACTCGCATCTCTAAGTCTTGGGCCTCCGCATAACTCTTGGTCTCCTCACACCCTTTTAGTTAACATTTACCATCGGCATTGTAAGTTTATCTTGTTATCGTCTGTTGACTAAACTAGAACCATAATAAATAAGCATAATTAAGTTAAGCTATAGTGGATAACTGACACCTCCGGCTATAGACCCCTTAGGATCTGATCACCCCTAAGATAGTCGTTAAACCTGGTAACGTTAAGACCAATTACTGCTAAGATCTTTAAGTAAGAACTCTTCTCTAAAGTCTAAAGTAGGGTTTGCCGCCATAAACTATCTTGAATAGTCACTTTGGCACGGGTCAAGGTAAACTCTGCTCCGGTCCCTTTTGAAACATTCAGTCCTAGTAAAGTTCTGATTGCTGCTAGTTTAGGTTCCTTAAGCGATTAGCTACCGATTAAGGACAGAAGTTTAATTGTTAGAAAGTTTATTTCCTCATAATTTAGGAAAGCCTTAAAGCCTGTTTAGTGTTTAACACCTATAGGAATTTGCAGCGACAACGGGGCGTAGTTTGCCTGCCCTTGAATTGTGCACATTTTGAAGAATTGTGAACGCATACTGAAGATACTGATACTGGAAATTACATCGATATTGCACTAGCCTGAACTTCATTTGCATTTTTCGAATTTTTGAAGCAGTGAGTCTGGCATGCGGGTCTGTCATGCCGTACCCACATGCTGCAGGAGACTAGCACAGGTTTGGCACCGTCCGATTTGAGTGTCAGGTAAGTGTGTCTTTTTCGCAATAGTAATCAAACCTAGGCATAATACCCAATATAAGCAATATCGCATGTCATTTGAACTGCCTTAGCCTCGTCGGACACCACAATTGCGGCAGCCGCCGCCACCCGCACCTCCACCGCCGCCGCCACCGTTCATTGACTCCAGGTAGTACCGGCACCACTCGGGTCTCCAGGGCATGCCGTAGCACGCGCTGGTTTGACCGACTAAAGAGAAGTTATGTGCTTCATAAGAGCAAAGTTTTAGACGGATAGAACTAAATGTCCACTCAAGGCATTGCTTGCAAATGTCTGAAGCCTGTTCACCTTCAGAAGTTTTGGGGTAATGCTAAACTTACAAGGCGCGTCTTCGTTGCTGCCGTAGATGGGTATGATGACTTGCCGGCACCACTGCGGCCTCCACATGTTACGACATTCCAGCGGGATACCTGAACAATTCGGTCAGTCACTCATATAAAGGGATTAGCCTACCTGCGTAATCATGACCCACTTGCGTCGAAAATGAAATAACGACGGCGATCACTGAGAAGGAGACGAGAAGAACGAAGAGGAACCGAAGTTGTGTCATTGCCGGAGAAGACGAGACGCTGATGTTCAACGAGGATAAGCCACTGCTTTATGTGTCAATCTAAACGTTGTTGACCATGAACTCCGCGTCGTGACTTCCTCGTTGAACCTTTTTTGGGAGCACAGTGAATGTGCCGGTATGACTGTTTCCCGCCTTGTCCATGCGAACGTTTGTTCTAATGTTTACGTCGTACTTTCCGGTCCATATCAAAATAGTTTAACCGGTTCACCTTTTTAACTGGCGAAGTCCGAATGGTTGTTGTTTGGTCTGAGAGGACAGAGAAGACACTTTGAAAGGTTTCCCTCTCGGGCATCCCCACTGGCGCACTTCTTAGACGTCCGCTGAACGATTCCGCGTACGTGCCCGGACGGTGGTCGTCGATGTAACGGACGAAGCGTAAAGTTCACGAGCACGCATTCGTACGTGCCTCGCGATTCATCGTTTGGGCGAAGAACAAAGGTTTGTGTTCGGTGCTTGGAATTACTCATGCCAATATGCAGTGTCAAAACAGAGCACTGAAAGTTTTAAATTAGTGGGAACTTGCAAACGAACCCATTTGCCTCTCCACACATGCGAAACTCCGTCGCATGTAGCGTATGTGGTTCTTACGTTGTTTGTTGGGACAACCGTGACCAAAGCCCGGCAAGGCAACGTGCGAGCTAGGGGTAAGAGCAACAAGGCCGAAAGGAGTATGTCACGAACAATGTACTGATCTGGCGGTCGACCTGTTGGCCCAACAGGTCGTTACCCAACAGTGTCGGGTAACCAAGCGGTGTTCGCTGATTTTTCTGTGAGAAACAGAGTTCTTGCTGTCACTACAAGGGCCACAATGTACAAAGACTCTGCTCTACAACGCTACCCCCCCCCCCCCGCCTTCGTAGCCACCGTCTATGCGCTTGCGCTTCTTAGCGACATGCTGTTTAAGTTCTTAAATGACGCCGAAATAAGTACGCCCAGTACAGCAAACGGAGCAGCGGGCTGGAGCCGGATAGGTTATTCAAGACAGGGGAATTAGGCAGACGATTAGCTGCTTTGCCGCTATCCCTACTGCTACGAAAAAGTAGGCAGTTGAAATTCGGCATTAGTGATTATTTTCTACAATGGCCCGTTTGCGGTCAATATAATTGTAGCATAAACATAAACACCATAAACTTTTGCCGCAGAAAATCACGCAGATGTAGGAAGTACCGTAGCAAATGTCTACGACGTCCTCACAAGATGTAGTATCACTTGGTTCAAGGTAGCATACTAACGAACTTTGTCCACTTAGGCTCATGATCGAGCGTCTAAGAAGCCACCCGCTTGACAATTTTGACTCGCATTCAGCTTGTCTTCAACGACGGTAAAGGTCAGCAGACGCTAGCAGCCTCCTCACTCCAAAAAGGCGCAAAGATTTGTTCATTCGCGTAGAAGCAGAATTCGCGAATACTCGTTCTAGCTCACACGACTTATTACACGACAGACCTATTTTAAGCTGTGCTTAAGATACAAACCGGTTCATTCGTTGAAGATGCTTCTTGGTCACTGGAATTACTCTAAAGGTGCCATCAAGAATCTAAACTCGCGCAGCAGACGGCATGCTGTCCCAGAATATTCCAAGGCAGGCGGGCAGTTCCCCTGTCCCACTTTCATAGGTCCGCCCACGTCCTCCACCTCTGTCTCGACAGTAAACATCACGGCACGGTGCTACCCGTGCCAAAACCCTTTCATGTCCGACCCATATACCTACGTGTTTGCAACTCTGCCATCAAGAGAGAACCAATGCGAGTCTGCAAGGTTCAAACACGAAAGTTATCGGACTAGGCAGAACATAAGTTTACGGTCTAGGAAGCGTATACTCCCTTGAATCCGTCAGTGTGAGCAACGGGCAATGCTGCCTTCTATACGATGCATGTCGCTAAGTCAAGCTCGTTTCGCGCATAGCCCGCTTAATTTTAGCTGTATAAACGGAGACTGTAGAACACTTAGCCTCCGAGTCGGGACGCCAGACGATGCTGGTCCCTATTTTTCACGGAATGTACTTAGACGGTCTAAAGGTTGTGCCCTGTTTTTGTTGACGATGCTTGGACTTTACTACCAACGTGGCAAGGACCAACTAGAAGGCACAGACTTTTTGCACAGCATTGAATGTTGCTCTCACGGATACAATGTGCATCACGCGGTGTCGAGTAGCGCCGTCTAGATGTTTGATGAAGCGTGATGTTTACGGAATCACTAACGTAGAAAAGAAATGGGTGACTATCTAGCTTCACGTCTACGGTGGTTGCTCGCTTTTAGCAGCTTGCGTTGACAACCACACTCCGCTTAGCGATCGTCAAGTCCTAGGCCCGTACTTCGGATTCCAGCGTTAGGGATGGAGGTCGGGTAGGTCAAGGTAGGGTCTTAAAATGCGCCATAAATGGACATTTTTAATGAAAATATGCAAGTTCTCCATAAATTTCTTCTTAGCTGATGGACCCGCTTACCGGCCGAGGGTTGGCGATAGGGGTGCTCCCTCACCAGAAAAAATAAGGCCACGTCGATTCCCCCGCCCCACCGCTGTACGATGAGAGACCCGACTGGACCTGCGGAAAGTACACTGGATCACTCAGCCCTTCGATGTTTTACCGGCATACTAAACTGTTCTGTACTTGTCAGAGATTCTTTTCTTTTCTTTCTTAGCTTTTCTACCTTCTTTCACGCACAGCCGGGAGAACGTCGCTAATGTGTCCCCCGGCCCCTTCATAAGGCCAAACAACGAAAGTTGCCTTTGTTTCGGCGAGAAACCCGTCTACACAAGAATTTGGTACTGCATGAGCGTTGTGTAACTTCTCCAGGGTAACGTTGGGGCAGATTCCTGAAGATTTTTTACCTTATGCTCTGGCCCAGGGCTCTTTTTGTAAAGTCACCACGAAATGTGCCCACTATTTTGGATTAGGAACCCTTTTGCAAGCAAAGACTGGCATACTTTATCTTTTCCCAAGTTGCAATATTGGATCTGCGTGTTCGCGAGACTGTGACCGCATTTGTAGCGTCGCTGCGTGGAAAAGACCAGACCTCATTTGCCTTCTTGCACGGCACCTAGGGGTGCCGCTGTTGTTGCGAGTACAACCTTTATAGCGTGATCGAGGCCAAGACGTCCACAATAGACTTATTTCAGCTGGCATGGTGCCCACATGGCTCGCGCTCTGCTTTGCCGTCGAATACTGCTTCCTGCTCTTCCATGTCAGCGTTGCCGTCGTCGTCGCTCGATGCCTCTTTTCGAAGAAGAAGCCACGACTGTTCTCCATCGCCTTTTCGGTGCTCTACCTGTTGCAGAGTGTCTCCGACTGGGGCAGCTACGTCTTTGTAAGTGTAGTATCCGTTAGCGCACCTTTCGATATATTCCCTGTCTACCTAGCTCAGTCCGTCATCACGCAGTTGTGATATCGCTCAGCTCAGTCACTCCGATGGCACTTCAAATGGTCTCCCTTAAGCGGGGGGGGGGGGTAACTTGGGCCTCTTCGTAACAGACAATAGCTGTTTATAATCGGTGGTTGTCTCCAGCAAGATAGGATAAAGAGGGCAGCTTTTTCACCCGTTGTAGGCTTAGATTTTAAACCTGGCCTAGACTGTTCCTTAGACTACGGTCATTAAATAAGGGGGACAATGCTAAAATCCCCTCTGTTGTAGTTTTTTTTCGTCCTCATTAAGCGTATTAGGATTGCGTCGTCTTTCGACTGATGCAGTACCAGGTGATCACTCGCCACATGGTCCTATGGCTTCATTACAACCGCATGCACTACCCGATCACTTCCTACCTCATATTCTTCCAGTGCTTCGTGCACACTGCCATCGCGGCGAATCGCTACACTGTCATCGCTAAGCCATTGGCGCACGCAAAGGTACGAGTTTGTTAACTTTGTGCAAGCGTGAGACCCTGAGTTGACGCATGAGTGTGGAAATGTAGGGCCATAAAAAAGAGCGACTTCTCGAAGTTGTTCATCAAATATTTTTTTGGCCACAAAGTTTATGTAATATGCACCGGAGTCAACACATGCTGTGCAACTATAAGTTCTTGTGGCCCTTAGGTCTGGAAAGGCGTCGGATTGGTTGTTGTCGTCATAGCGGTTTTTCTGCTAGCGCTATCTTGCACGTCGGTTCGGTTTGCGATGGACGTACAAGTGGTCGATGACGGGACCGGCGGCTATGCTCTCCTGAACACGAACACTGCGGTCAACACTGTAAGTTGTTGTTGCTAAATCGCCAAGGATCTGCTGATAGCATGACTGGAAACAGGATGCTATCAGTCAAGCACCGATGTCCGGATGTTCGCGTTAGAAGAATATAAATGAACGTGAGCATTTATGCACTGGCACGCGGCTTTAACCGTTCCTCTGCAGCATAGTGCCCATTCCGCTGTGTGAAGGTGACCCTACCGAATGAAATGGCGTCTTTCATAGGCTTGGCGTCATACGGTGTAACTTGTATCCATGATATCGCAGCATCCGAGGTTCAAAGATAGCGGTCATGCAAAACATACATACAAAGTTTGTTTGTGCATGGAAGCTTTCAACAGCGAACATACAGCCCGACACTGGGCAGCATCCCACCACTCATCACATACGTACTTCCATTTTTAGCCGGGCGCCGTCATCTCGGTGACCGCCAGTTTGTCGACATGCACGGCGAGTTGCGTCCTCGAGCTGTGTACGCTACGCGCCTACAAACGTCTGAGTGCGAATCGCCGTTGGCAGCATCGAGAGGACTTCCGACTACTGGGTGGGTACTTCCGTATCACAGTCCTTGATTAAGACTTTCTAGCACAGAGGCTAGAATTTTTGTGTTACCACGCAAGAGTACAAAATCCTGTAGACGAGCGGCAGACATTTCTTGTTGCGCAAGATGTCGTTGGACACAAAAGATGTTTGTGACGACGAAGCATAGAAAGGATGCATTCTCAGAAGGATACCCCTATTCAAATAATCCTGTTCCTTGTTGAGCCCAGAAGACCAGAAGAGAAAACTCACCATAAACCGTGTGGTATGTTAGAAGCAAGTAAAAATTGTTGCAGCCGGTAAAGTTTCTCAGCCGGAAACGTTTCCGGCTGAAATTTCAGCCGAGAATGTTCGAAAGCGTTACTTTTTCTTCAGTCTATGCGATGCTGGGCCTCGTCGCGCAAGTACTTCTCGGTGCGTACTTTATGTGCCTGTACGCCATCGGGTCCTCAAACAAAGCCGTGAGTGTCATCACACTAAGATCCCTGCCCTACGTCATCGACGTATTGTCGCTCGGAGGGCCCATATGCCTGTTTTCGACCAGGTACTGCCTAGTACTTAGAATAGCTGTAGAGCATGGCTTCTTTAGCATCTCTTTGCGCAGACGCTACCTGAAGTTCTACGGCCTGCGACGATGGAAAGACACTCGAGGCCGCATCATAACGACTACCTCAGCGGTTCGGCAGCATTCCTCCGGCCACAACGTGAAAGACATTCGAACAGTTACCTCACGAATTGCTTCAAGATCATAGAATTACCTACCTCAACCAATATTTGAATAAATATTATTTTTGACTGGCTAGAACTAAAAATACACCGAGGCAATGCCAAACAGAGTCGTACCCACTACAAGGAAGTCAAACACTAAACTTATCTCAGGCTCAGGGCTCTCAACTCCAAAACAGCGATTCCGGGCCCGGCAGGTGAAATTCCGGGGTAAATCCGGGGGTCAGGGTAAAATTCCGGGGGTAAATCCGGGGGTATCTATCTAGCTGATGAAGCTTTATTGACGCTTCATAACAATGCCGATTAACAACTAGGCGTTGTATTTAGCCGCAGTACGTGCGTTTTTCAACGACTCGCGGTCTGCGCCGAAAATGTTGTGCATATCGGCGCACTCCACGTTCTGGAATTGTATTTGATCGGGAGCAGCGCCCGGGGGTAAAATTGGCAAAGGGGGTACCGTTATGATTGCGGCGCAAAATTATAGGTAAGGGGGAAGCCAGGTTATATAGGTAAGGGGGAAGCAAAGTTAACACCTATAACTTATAACAAGTCCGTGACAATTTAAGTCAGAGGGAAAAAAGGTGAATTTAAGCCCCGGATTTTACCTATGAAAATCCGGGGCAAGCGGTCAAAATCCGGGGGGGGGGTTTGAGACCCCTGCTCAGGCTGTTCACTTCCCATGGTCACTTGTATCTGAGACGACTTTGGTACACAGGCATCCGGCAAATCAAGAGTATTACGCCTTGGCATATCGACTTGTGGCTTTATTAAACGAGTGTCAATCTTCTCATGCAGGGAGAAAATAACTATGCATACGCCTTCATTTTCCCGTCGACAAGGAACGCATGGTTATCCTTTGTCTTGTTCGTTAACGCCGTGATGGGACTTCTCTGAAATGGGTACCGGTCTAAAAAAGACCTCTGCTTTCCTACCTTCGAGGTAGCGGCCATTTCGATCTTCAGCACGATGGCCTCGGTAAACGGCAGTTTTTGCCATGGAATGCTGCTCACGTCGGCGATGATCCCCGTCTTTGATGCAGTAAAGGGCACTTTGTAGGTCGTGCCGAGCAAAGATACATGCGTCTAAACAAGAGTATAAAGCGTAGCTTTGCACGCTTTTCACTCACAAATTTGGTCGGCTTGACCGATGGAAGGGCGATCTTTCCGTCTGTCGGAATGTCGAGGACGAATGCGTACACGACGGTATTCCACATGTCCTGCGGGTTATACTTGCGGTTAGGGTCGAGCAAGCTATCGTTGCGTACTTGACTTGTGTACCTAAGTTTTGCATAAATTCATGTGGTTCTCGATGTTAGACCTAACCATGTCGTGTCGCTGTCGTTCTGATAGATCCACGGCTTGCTGCCGAAAATGGCCTCATCATGAACGGAGACGAAGCCGCCGATTTGTCGCAGTCGTTCTTCGAAGATCACGGGGATTCGACCTCTGCTGTCCGGTCCGATGTTCAGCAGAAGGTTGCCTCCACAGCTGATAGTCCTTGCCAGCTTGAGGATGAGGTCCGGAAAGGTTCGCACGTCCGCGCTCTGAACATGAACTTGAGATCGTTTGTTTACGCCTAGCCTACGTACCGTCATGTCTCGTCGGTAGCCCCATGAGTATCGCTCGAGCTTCATTGCATTCTCCCACTTTCTTTGCACCAGAACACCTATAATCGTTCAGCTTCAGCCGATTTACCACCCATGGAGTACCTGGATCATATTGGTCCGATGGCGTAATGTACCCGCCATGGACTCCATTCGTGCCTCTGCCCCAACGATCATTCACTGCGACAGTATCTTTGACGG
Source organism: Aphelenchus avenae (assembly GCA_020875895.1). Classification (NCBI taxonomy): domain Eukaryota; kingdom Metazoa; phylum Nematoda; class Chromadorea; order Rhabditida; family Aphelenchidae; genus Aphelenchus; species Aphelenchus avenae. The sequence continues at coordinate 286,869 of JNEY01000138.1, read as the reverse complement.
GGCTGAAACCCAGCAAATTCCGGAGGGACGCAAGTAAGGACAAAGAGGAACAATCACGGCAAGACTAAGACCCAAATGTATTATGCTTACCTCTCGTTGTACAACCACGCGAGGAAATCAGGGCCGCGCCAGTACGGCCAGTTATGCTCCCAGTCTCCGTCCGTCCAGATGACGTCCGGTTGATACAAGTTGACGATCTCTTGCATCTGAGGGTAAGCCACGTACTGCAAAAATGGGATGTTAGTTGTGCGATTAATAAGTCGACGACGTAAGAGCCGTTAACGAATGATGCGGACACCCCCTCCCCCGTACCGTGCTCCATGCCGTGCCGACCCTTCTATGCTGTACCGACCCCCGTACCGTACTCCGTGCCCCAACTACGGCACAACGGTGCGTCACGGAGTAAGGCACGGTACGGTGCATGGTCTCTAGTACCGTCACCCGATGCTACGCTATGTGACCCACCGTTACGTAATCGGTATTGTTGCTAACGCTGTCGTTGTGGTAGAGCGGATGGAACCAGTCCATCAGTGAGAAGTAGAGGCCGAAGCGAACGCCCGCGTCGTGCATGCTAACGTTCAGTTCCTGCACGATGTCGCGTTTCGGGCCGATGTCGACGGCATTCCAGTTCCACGACGTCGCACTCTTCCACATCGTGAAGCCCTCGTGATGCTTGCTCGTTAGCACGAAGTACCTAAGGAATACCGGTTGACCAAGAACTAATAGACGAAAAAGTTCTTCCAGCCGTTAAAAACGGCCAACGGCTCAGGCATTAATACGGCCCGCCCGCGTTCCCCTAGAGCAATGCTTAAGGACGGCGACAAGCCCCTCCCTTACGCTGGGGCAAAAGCCAGGAGCAAGAAGCTCATTTTGACGGCTCACGATGGCTGAAATTTCTCATATTTTAATTAGAAAATTGGTCAAACGCAAAAATCGCTTTGCCGGCACCGGCACCTGCCATCGTATCGATATGTGCTACGCGATACCATCGGCTCATTTTCATAGTACCGGTGTCGCTTAGCGTGCTTAGCATCGGTATCCTTTGATAGCGACCGTTACCACGCCCCGCATTTACCTCGCTCCAGAAGCTTTCACGAGTTCCGCGTAGTAAGTTGCATTGAAGTCGATCGCTGTGAACTGAATTACACATTTATTCGACCGACTTGAATGTTGCGTACCTCCGGTATGAAGTCCTGGTACTGCGTGCCGTCCTTGTAGTGAGTGCGCACGAACTCGAGAATGTCCGGGTCCTGCTCCATGACCCAGTTCCACCAAAACCACTCCGACGAGTACGCGGGCACCGAGAAGATGCCCCAGTGGCAGAAGATCCCGAACTTCGACTCGTCGTACCATCGCGGCAGAGGGCGAGAGTCCGTGGACTCCCAGGTGGCCTAAAACGAGATGTTTCTGACAATTGCGGCATGCACTTTCAACGTGCTCATTTAGGGGCCAGTGGTAAGCAGGAACGTTCAACCGAGAAAACCAACCTCATACCGAGCCGATACCGCCACGCTGCAAAGAAGGAGCCCTACTACCAAGCCGACGCTGGCCATCGCTGCTCCCTGCACTGTTCTGCGATGCAGTCAACGCGGGATGCGGAAATTCATAAAAGTGCTTTGGGTGCTCCTGCTTTATTGCCTCCTTATCACCATTGTTCGCGAGGTAAATGGATGTGTTGTCTTGAACGCGGAAGCTACACGCCGAATCGAATGATTTTCCGACTGACCATAGTTTTTCTACGGCTTAGTGCTCGATGAAGAGTTCAGTAACGAAATTTTTTAAGCTTGTAACTGGAGCTCCCGTTTGGCATAAAGTAAGTTGAACCCTCCAAAATAACGGAGCAAAGCGCAGATGTGGGCTCGTCATAGTGGAAAATTAAAACACAGGAGAGTGAACGATTGAAGCAAATTACCACTATATAGCGGCATGTAAAAGCATGAGCGTACCGGAAAATTAGCGTTTCATCGACATAGAAAGGACGGAGGCTTTGTGGATCCAAATGTTTATTTTTGCCATCGCTGATTCACGAGCACCGCTAGCGAAGGCAATAAAGCGTCGCACTCCTTCGATGATCAATCGGGGCGCTTAAGCGTAATAAGAAACATGCGTAGCCGATAGAAAGCCGTAAGAAACAATAATTTCGAAGATCAGAATCACAATATGACGGTCCTCGGCAAAAAATTTTTGACGTGCTGCGTAGAAACAGCAGCTGAGCGGCACGCAAGTTGATCAAATCCATTGCTAGGAGCTAAGCGCTAACACCACGTTCTCGAATAAGCTGTAACAGTCATCTGCGGAAGATGTGAGAACTTGTCGGATTATGGGTATTAGAGTTTTCTTAGTGCTGAATTTTATACGACGGCGGTATCTGCGCCGCGAAGCGTTAGAGGAAAACACGTTGTTGTTGTTGTCTTCGAACGGCACCGCCTAGAAGGCCATGCGTTGCAAAATTAGTTTACGCCGCAGGCCTAAATCTGCGCTGAAACTGTTGAGTACCTCAAATATTTCGGAACTAGACCAAAGATTCAAGCCTGCTGCAGGGACGTCATTCGTCTGAGCCAAGGCAAACGTGTCTCCGAGCTTGACTGCTTCGATCCACGCGTAGCCGATGAAATAAGAAGCAAATTCATATCTTCGGAAGAGCTTATTGCACCGCCTTGCGGCAGTGCGCTCCAAAATTTATTTTCCGCCACGGGCCCAGGGGTGTTAACGGTTCGAACCGACCCGGTTCCGGTCCGGGTCGGTCCGACCCGGCAGCTGTTTTCCTGGAACCGGTCCGGTTCTACCCCTTGGTGGAACCGGTCCGGTTCGGTCCGGTTCGACCCGGACCGGAACCGGCCTTGTTTTCCACGCTTGATCAATCAATTAGTCACGCTAAAACCCCAAAATCAGAGGGATAGATGCTAACGCCGCAGCCAGCCGCAGCCAGAATTCCGCAGGTAACGCTCGATTCATTGCTTATGAGTGAGGTCCGCAAACGTCGATGGCTCTGGGACGACTTTGACCAGAAGTTTGGCGACAGCGGTGCACGCAAGGATGCTTGGAAATCAATTGCTCTTGCTTGCGGATTTAGTGGTGAGCGCCCAAAATCATTTTAAGTCGACGCTTTTACGGTATTCAGAGGGAGACGAAGCAATGTCCAGGTGGACAACATTGCGGGGACGTTTCAATGTGTTCTACGAGCGTTGGCTGAAGTCGGCAAACTCTACATCAAATGAATGGCCGCACTGGCACGAGATACAGTTCTTACGTCTCTGAAACTCTTGCATGAACCTACCTTGCCGGAAATAAAATGCGTAATAGCATAAAGCCAACCGGGGAAAAAAATTTGCCAGACATCCGGGTCGAGTCCGGTTCGAACCGACCCGGACCGGTTCGGTTCGGTTCGAACCGGAGGCAGTTTTTATGGAACCGGACCGGTTCGGTTCCATCCAGACAAGGAACCGGCGGTCCGGTCCGGTTCTACCATTTTGCGGAACCGTTAACACCCCTGCACGGGCCGAAGCCCGAGCTGGAACTGCTAAGTACCTCAAATTCGGGTATTTAAACCGAAGACGAGGGCTCGCCTTCGGCCAACCTGATGCCCAAGTTTTAGCCTCGTACGGGGTGAACAAGCGGGGGAGGGGGGGGGGGGAAATGCACAAGAAGGTTTAGTCCTCTATGCCCAAGCGTCTAACGAGCTACTCGCTAGCGTGCGTCTATCCAGGGCCGTGCGTGACAACCGCCATGCATGCTTCGATGTTTACTAGGTATTCAGTTTGCTAAATGTTATGCTTTTTTTTGTGTCGGACACGGGAAAAGAGAAAGCGTGTTTAAGCGCAGCGGAGCTTCAATGAGGTCAATTACAGAGCTGTACTTGGGCGATATTCCTGGATGCCGCCTTAGCAGTACGTGAACATGACCATGCTGTAGGCTTCCTATGCTCGTAAACCTTAAATCGAGACACATTTCCAGGCACTCCGTCACGGACTGACAAATAAACATGCACTGGATAAATTCTCTTCCTCGCCCGCGGGAGGACAAGGAAGCGTGCACTTGCTAGTTGCTTGGGTGCGGCAGAACGCCAACAGAGACCAGCAGATGACCGGCGACGCCTTTTGCGAGAATTTGTTTTCTTTTCTTCCGCGATGCTTTCGCATTTTCGGTCGTCGTTTTTCTCAAAGTATTCTCCCTTAGTTGACACGAAGAACGTCTCTCGTTATTCTTCGTGAATGCTCTTTGACTGATGAAACTACTTTTTAACAAATTTACCGCCTATTTCAGACTGCATAATGCCCCTCTACTACGACGGGCACTTCGTGGGCGCACTCGTGTTCATCGCTGCGTGGTGTGCCTCGGCCCCGACGACAACTGGTTTCTCTGGCTTATCAGGATAATAATACGAGGATATGGTATCACCTGCTCGAGTCGTTCTTCCGCGGCTGGTAAGCGCTAGTAGCTAGGGAAATTCAGCAATATATTTGCTGAAGGACCTTTTTGAATTAGGCTTAAAAGGCCTTTCATGGGTTAAGAACTTGGAGCAACACAAATGTGTGTGCTGCGGCCTCAAGTAATCCGGGAGAATGCACTGCACTCGTGCTAGTGATTCAGATGAAATGCTCTTAGCGGTTCTTTTTTCTTGTCTCTACCGTTGCAGAAAAGTTTCAATAGCGTTGTCGAAAGTGCTCTTTTACCGTTTAACTTCGGATAAAACGGTAGAACGTTATGCGTACCCTACTGGCCCACAGGTACCTTCAGTGGCGTAGTGAGGATCCGAATTTAGGGGGGGGGGGGCAAGAGGTTAGGATGGGCCAAGATTTTGACCGCCAAAAAAATCTCCCTTGGTCCCCCTTGCTTATAATTTTGCGGCGGATTTCGGCCGTCGCAATCATAAGGGTAGCCCCTTTGCTAATTTAATCACTATTTGCAAAATATCGATACTGAGGCACCGGGGACGGCTGAAGGTCACACAATACCTGGACGATCCCTTACGCAGGGCCTGACTTTTTTAACTTCATTCTCCTGGCTACGACTATGCAGAGGCCAAAAGTGACGCTCGGAAAAGTTGTTCCGCAAAAACGTCTCGAAAAGTGTTAAGAGCTAATTTGGCCGTGTTTTTATACCCCTGGGGTTTTTCTAGCCCGAAAAGATAAATTCGGACGGTTAGTGCATATTGGAACTTTGTTCTGGTACAACACTGCGAAAAAGATTTCAGCGGATTTAACACTGGCTCTCCGTACATAATAAGTTTCCTACAAGATCGCTTTGTACACCTAAATTTGGATCGTAAAAAAGATTCCAACATCATTTCACTTGGCCTTCTATTTAGTTTGTAAACCCATTTTTTTCTTCCCCTGCGCGACAAACGACAAAAAAATTTGCGAGAATGGGATGAAAACGATTACGCCAAGAACGTGGGACTTAATTAAGCCTACGCGTAAGGCAAAAAGATAGCTAAACCCCTGTCCGAATACGACGTGTTATTTCAGCAGTCACACTGATAAGAAGTGCATTCCGATAAGCTCAAAGCCTTTCGTTCTGCTTGTTTACTTCACCAAAATTTCCGCGGTTTGCTGGGCCCTTCACACAAAAGCGGGCATTCCTCCACATTCAAGGTCTAGAATGGCCAACCTTATCGATCTTCGCAGACGATCTGTACCGAAGGCAATCTCAGTGTAGCAGACTTAGCCATAACCTTATTACGGATGTTTTCTGATTTTACATACCGTACTTTCTCTACTAAAATCCTCCCGCCCGATCTAATTTTCGATTAAAGGGTGGACGCGGAGAATAACACTTACAAACTATGCTCGTTTAATCCAGCTACTACGAGTATCCGTTGTAGGTGAGCGATGTCATTACCGCTACGTCTGTTGTTCGTGTTACATTTTATGGCCTTTTCTGTGAGCAGCGATTACACGGATAATCTTTTTCCGCTGGACAACAGTACAGTTCATGGTGTGGTTGGAACCGATAACGACGCGCTGCTTGTGGCTCAAGAGAGTTCTGTCACCTTCTTTAAGTTGGGCGATCAGCAAACTCTTCGACCTGAGAAGATTGGTCGCTTTCCTGCGACTCCAGACAATAGTTCTTTCCTAACAGTGGCGCACGTCGTAAACGACACTCATTTTGTTTACTGCGGAGAACGTCGGTGCAGGTGAGGTTCTGCTAACTAGTTCAGATTTAGCGATTGAACTGCCTTTGGCGCGGTCATTTTCGCTAGCTCATTTGCTAGGCTTTGTTATGGGGGCTGGTTTAGTCTCCTCCTCACCCACTACTGTCCTTGTGCCAATCGCGTTTTGTTCTATTTTTCTGCATAATTTTCTGTGCTTGCTTCGAATCTTCATTGATGCCGTACTGAAACTGGCTATAACGCAACGGGGACCTTTTATTGCCTGGTCAGTCGGTATTTTATTTGTTAAGCATTATCTAGGTTTCTGTGACCGTAGACTGAATTAGGGTCGGGTACGGTGCCGTCTGGGCGGAATGCGCTGTTGTTCCTTGCAGGAAAAGTGCCAGTTTTTAGCACCGCAATTCCCACATCCTCGATGTTTTTTGTCCCTTAAATAGTTTTCAGCCCCATAAAATGTTGGGCCCGCATGCGATACTTTAGCCAACTTTAGTATGTGCTCAGCATCTGGCTGCTCGGAGATCGGTTCCCTTTTACCGCAAATGGCTGACAAAATCGACGTGGTCGTTGCTAAAAATACAGCGTACATTACCAGCGCCTATATTACATCCAGCTGCATCGGTACGATTATGGAAGTCGTTCGGCAGGGGAAGAGGTAAGCGCTTCCTACTTTCTGCTGATAGACCCGACCGACTTTTTAAAGGAATAGCGCCTGAACGCCTTGGGAATAAGGCGGTTTTGCTTTTTTTCAACATTGCATTTTTCTAAAGTGCGTTTTTCATCGTTTCAGCATTATTTTACGTGCCTTTTACCTATTTGTCCTGTTCCATGTTAACACGTCCATTAACTTTTTTTAGCGTTTTCGGAAGGAAAGGAATGGCCGGGGAGGAGGAGGGATCTGAGCACGCTGTTTAGCCGCTTGCTAAACCGAAATTCTAACGGGCCATCCAGGCCTCAACCACAACGTAGGGGCTAAGGCAGAGGTTGAGGTAGAAGCCGGAACATTGTTTCGAAAGGAACTACAGCGAAACTGAGCTAGTGTAATAATGATGTGTGACAAATCTCGACAGATTTGCGCTACATACAAGGCCGGATTGCCTACCTAGACCCTTCAGTTAGCTTGAACTTAGCAGAAATTTAGGCAAGTGTGTGGAGCACTAAGTAAGCCGGGGCGTTATTAAGCGTGTGTGAAAAACAGAAAATGCGCTAACGGCGGCTTAAAAGCCGCATAGCTCAAACAATACACATTCAATACAGCCAGAAACAATTTTCCCGGGAGTGAACGGTTTTCTCCAGCCGTCCCGCCGCCGACGAACCACTCGCTGCTACCAAATGTGACGTTAACCCCGGTTCTGGGTCATGTGTTTTGGGTCAAGGTGTTTTGGGTCACCGGTTTTGGGTTACGGCTAAAAATTTGAAATCTTGTTTTGGGTCACGGTGTTTTGGGTCACCGGTTTTGGGTGTGGGTCACGGTGTTCTGGGTCACAGAAAAAATAGCAGTTTTGAATGACCTAGGTTTATCTCGCAGAATCCTGCATTGAAAAGTAACGACATGGCGATGTAACCGGCGTAAAGGCAGCACAGAGATAAAAGAAACAAATTAAATTGGAGCATGGCAAGGAGGAACGGTTGGCACAGCCAAACTATACAGGCAGTAACGAGTAGAAGCGGCATAAAGTGGACAGCTATGCCGACAAGTGGTTGTATGCGGCCGATCGTGTCCAACATCGCAGTCGATGGCGTTGCGCGGCCGGATGGGCGACATATTCCTCGACAATCGCCTTGATGTAGGCATCGCGGATTATCGCTTTCGGGCGGCGAGGCTGGCGAAATGCAGCGGCTGGGTTGTTGAACGCCCTGAATGGAAACGGTTAAATGAAAGCGTTGTTTCAGCTTACTTCTCAATGCGCTGCCGAGCCTGCTCTTCCTCCTCACGAAGACGAAGAAAACTGACTGAGCTTCATCTTGCTGAGAAGGGATCGTTGGTTGAAGGCGCGATTTCAACCCTCCTAGCTGTTGTTGGTGCGGGCGCCGTCTTCGAGCACGGCAGCGTGGACGTTCCACGTGGCAATCGGAAACAGCGGCTCGACGAGAAGACCGCGAGCGTTGAAACGATGAATGTAGTTTTTTTTAAAGTAACCGCTGATGAACTCTAAGGCTTAGCCGTCGAACGGTTGGGGAGGGGGTGAGGGTCGTGCCGTGTAAGCGCGGAACGTCTGCCTGTGGGATCAGGTCGCGAGCCACCAGTGCGTTGAGCGAGTCGAGAACGATGCCGTCGTACGCTTCCACGACATCTCCGGGCGGCAAGAAGGCAGGCGCCCACAGAAAGCGCAGCAACGGACGAACGACGGACGGTCCGTGAGACCGTCCCTCTGGATATGCTTGATGAGAACCTGTGCCAAATGGAACTGGCAATGGACGGTGCGCGCATTGGAAAACAGGTCTTGCATCACGTTCCGCGGAGCCATCTCAAAGTCTGAAATAGTGCTGGTAAAACAGCAAATAAGGCAAAAATCTACCGCATGCTATGGAGGATGGATCGGTATCGCGGAGTTCGGGCAGCGTGAAGAGCGCAGTGAAAGCGCGTCGGTACGTTTCGTGATCCTTGCCCGGGAGCAGAATGTATGCGCACGGCAGGAAAGAGCGGCCCTTGTGGGCGCCGATCACATAGACCTGCGCCATGTGACGCGGGGCCGAGACAAATGTACCTAAATGCATTGCATTCAGACCGCAGTTTGTCACTGGATACCGTCCATGCTGTAGCGACGCACCCGCTGAAGCTGCGCAAGCCCAGGTGGAGATGCAAAAACAAAGAATACCGGGCTGTTCGGGTCGGTCCGGCGCGAGTCGATGCGGAGGAACTAAATGCTTCAGTTTGGACTCATAACCTAGCTCGAAAGCGCACCTGCTGGTTCTCCTTAGTCTGCTTGAAAACCGCGAGAAGCAGATATGCTCTGGAGCTCGGTCGATTGATGAGCCCTCCGCATGCTTCCGGGCATTGTGAACGACGCCCTAGATCACGCTGCGCCTGGCAAGCTTGTTCAGGTCCTCCGCAGTCAAGCCGGTCGTGTGATGGTCGACGATTTGGCCCGAAGAAACGAGGATGTTGGCCTTAGCGGCAGCTTTGGTCTCGGTGTGCACGCGGTACCGGTACTTCTAAAAATAAGCGTCACGCGCATCAAATAATGATTCATGCTGTAACTCTTAATGTTTTGTTCTTAATGGGGACATACCGTTGCGACGGTCGGATCCGGCAGGTGTCCGTTGTGCGCGGTCGTCACTGAAACTTCGCGAGCTATTAGCGACGATCCTCGTGCACGGCACTTGTTTACGTCCGCACACCGCCAGAGTATGAGCATGCCGTTCGCATTTGGCTGGTGCTGGCGCATGAGGTACCCGTCCACTTCAACAACTGACTTCTCACGCTTGGAGCTCGTCTAAACAGTATTGTAAAAACCCCATACTGGCCCAATACTACATAGTAAAATGGTCCACGCGCGGCCATGTTTTTAAATGAAAGGAGCATAAAATTAACGGAAATTTTTATGCAACCGAAATTGAGAAACGGCACCGATTTGCACTTTTCACTGAAATGGAAGCAAAAAGCCGGGTGCAGCGAATGGTCACCAAGCAACAGCAGCAAAAGGTCGCAGGCGTCGCGGCAAGCGGCAGTGGCTCGACCGCGGAGCTCCACCGGTGATGCATCGAGTGAAAAAGACCCATGCGGCAGCAGCCAGAGACCGCAGCTAACACAGCGAGTGGCAGCGACGCGGCGGCCGCCGG
>JNEY01000138.1:241997-256685 GCA_020875895.1 Aphelenchus avenae | reverse complement strand
GGGGCCGCAACGCAAATCAGGGCCCCTGCACAGGGTTGATGTCTGCCCGGCATGGTAAGCAGGAAGCACTCGAGCGCGTACCCGAATACTTGCACACCGATACAATGGATGCGGACCATAAAATCTGCTCACGGCATGCTTCATCATGTGGTATCGCTTGCTACGCATCAGGCTGCACGCATGCATACTCACTACATGATTTGCTATATGCATAATGCATTGACCTGAAAGTTAAATCAAACCATGTTTGACATTTGATATGTTTTGCGTCACTTCTATCGTAACTAGTGAACTTATAAAAAAGGGATTGGGATTTGAAACTTTTCAGCACGTAACGCTTTTTGGGCTGTAGGCTGCAGTGATGGAGCTGCACGAAGCTCTTCAATCGTCTGCACGACGACGGATAAATACTGTCTCTCTTCCGATCTCCAAATTGATTTCCCGCAAGTGATTCACGCGAGCGCTCACTCGAACACCTACGAGACGGGTTTTTCATCCCTGCATGGCGCCATAAATCCCGCAATTCTATGGTTGATGGTTATGGCATGCTATGCATGCACTTTTTGACCTGCCTTCCGACACGACCGCTCGTTCGATGTCCTTATTTATTTGTCGCCTGCGCGCGCACCGGTTTGTTTAGGCGGCTGCAGAAGTCGCCAATCGAGGCGTCTGATTAATGTGCGTGGAGTGCAAGGAACGCTCTCGCAACCGCAGGAACTTTCCTAGGACTGAGTAAAGGTAGGGAGGAAGTGTTGATCACTTGCGGGATTGGGCTAGTTCCTTCGCCTGAACCCTCCTCGTCATCGCTGCTTAAGCTCCCGTTAGGCTGATACCGTTGTTGTAGGTCAATAGATGGTTTACATACATATTTGAAATAATGACGTCAAATGGTTCAGTCCTGTCAAAACTAAGCCGGATCTGTAACTGCTACCGATGTCAAGGGCCTGCCCCCGCCTATTTACTAGTAAATCCCATAATTTCACGGTGAGAGATGGTAGAGCTCATTTCTGAGGACTTTGATCGGGACCGGAACGTTAGTAGATGAGACCCCGCCCGGGTCCTTCCCAGCAGTGTTTACTGTGTTGGACAATGTCTTTTTACTATTCCTTATCATGTGCCCTTTTCATAGTTTTACTTTTACTCAGGCCCTTAATGCATTGAAGAGTCCCTTTAAAATATTTCCCAACTATTTTCATTATGAGTGATGGCATTTCTTTTTGAACGCCCACAACGAGATGATCCTCGAACGGTGAACTTTCGCCTGCAAATAGCGCCTTTGTCGCATTGAATTCTTGCCGTTCTTCCGCTTTGATGACTGTATTTGTCCCATTCTAATCCGATTGAGGCTGACGCGTGAACTTGTCATCATGGGTTAGGATACTCTGCGTGAATGTCTTACGCGATTCACGCGTCTCCTCAGTTCTTTTGTCCTTTTGTGGCCGCATTGCACTTCCTTTTCGGGGCCTTCTCGGGACGTGATATCTATGCGGTACAGGAAAAATTTATTGTCCACAGTTACTTTCAGCCAGATTTTGCTTGTCCTGGACTCAGCTGTTTCCTAGGCGAATAAACCGCTTAATGGAGGACGACACTTCGGCTGTCAGAAACGAAGCCACGGAACGATTGTTAGGTGCGTTTCTAGGTCGTTATTCGGTTTTACAAACATCAATGCGTCGCCCTGCATTATTTCAGCAACCGATGAGTCCGCTCAACCGATTGTTGCCGTGGGGCCTTCTCAAATGTTTCCTGGCGCTTCGTCAGCAGCACGCGAGGCTAGTAAAGAGTGCCTCATGTAGTCGGGCCAAACTACGAAGATACAGGCTTTAAAAAGCTGCATTTTGCAGGTCCTAACCAAGCTCTATGACCTGAGGCTCGACGAAGGCGATTCGATAGCGAACTGCTGGAAGGAGTCCGCACGTTGGGTGAAATATGAAGAGGTACGCGAATCCGTTTTATAGGGGTTCATCAGTGCGACTTAAGAATGTCGAGGGTGTGGAACCCCGATGGGGCCAGCCGCACGTCGCTATCCTATCGTTGCCTGCTCTCCTGCAGCTTCGAGACCTTCTTCGTACAGGTGAGGGAAACATGCGATCTCTGATGACCAGTGACCGGGGTAATGGTAATGGTAATGGTGGTAATGGTAATGGTCGAAAATCGGCTCAGTGGGTAATGGTAATGGTTGGTAATGGTAATGCTTCCAAAATCGCTCAGTGGGTAATGTAATGGTAATGGTCCGAAAAAGTGGTAATGGTAATTATCACTTTATATGCACTAGATAAAATGCCCGCGACGGCGATGCCAGCGTAAATTTTCGTCATATTTGGTCAAGTTATTGCTTAAAATTCAGTTGGTGTCGCCTGCGGCGGGCTTAACCCCACTGTATTCTAGTGCCGTTTTGGCCATAAACGTCATATTTGATGGTTTGTGGCTATGTCTTTCTAAATGCAAGCCAAGGTCCAGTACTATGGGTGGGGGCCGGTTGGGATAGACGCACAAAGTTTTAGACGGATGTTTGAAAAATATAGCGAAATTTGCTCTGGCGGTGCCTAGCGGCGGGCCGATCGTGCACATGTGGTTATCATGTACTTTTCTAAAAGCTCGTGTTCGTCATGCAGGCAATTCCCGTTAAGGGGCGTCCAGAAAATTCGTCACGGTGATTCTGCCCTTATGGCCCCCTTCACCCACGTCACACCTGCGTCAGGGTCGGCCTAGACTCTCCCCAATGCTCACTAATGCAAAAGATAAACCATGCAAAATACAGCCGGCCACAGGCGATACCAACGAAACTTTAGATCAACATTTCAAAAGTATAGCGAAAAATTCGTTGGTCGCTGCCTAGCGGCGGGCCATTTTATCATGTGCTTAGCCTAACGTCAAGCCCTCCAAATACCCCCTCTCGTCACACCTGGTCACGCAGGTCGAAGCCCCCCCCCCCCCCGTCATCAGTGATGACGAAAGGAAAGTGCCAATTACTTTATAGCGACGTTGTTGTTGGACGTCGATGTCGAGGACTTCGACGATATATGCACACTAATCGCGGCAGCCGTTGTGACCAGCACCCACAATGCCAAGGAGGCCAACGCGCTTGTGCGCACTCTGAAGCTGAAGCGCAAGTATGCCCCGTCCGTCCATGGCTAATGCAATGCATTAACATTTAGCCATCTGTCTGAGCGAAGGGCAAGGAAGAACTCGCTCTTCAATGCTTTCATGGACGTTGGCCAGGTCACTCAGTTTCGTCTGATGCGTGATCGTTCTCGGAGTGTTCCAGATGCGTCCCTGCTGGAAGTAACTAAGAATGGTACGCTTATTTTCACTGATCGAATTGATCAACTTTGATTTACCAACAAGTGTGAATATGCACACTTCCTTTCCTTTTACAGGGGCTACCAAGCAGAAAAGCGAAAACATGTCTACCACGCACGCAATCAAGCCCGGCGACAATACGTCTTCGAAAATGTCCTACAAGCGACGAGGGACCGTTATTAGGTACCAACAAAGTTCCACTCACAAACATTTATTGAACACCTATCGTTCAGCCGTAAGCTTGGATTTGGTCAGGCGGACTTGACCGATTTTCGTGGGGACGTCATTCTCAAAAGTCTACCCGAAGGCACCGAAGCGGCACAGGTAGCAAAAGGCCTCGAAAAACTGTCTTGAAATATACGACCTTAGGTGTTCGTCGGCGTCAACAGTGCCCTTTCGGCTCCTCGGTTCGTTATGGTGCGTCTGCAAGAAGCGACTTACTTGCCGGAAAGCATGGATCGCATGCTGCCGGTACGCTTCGTCTTCGCTATCATCGGTCCACAGCTATCGGACGGAAGCTACCACGAGCTGGGACGCTCGGTCGGCACGCTGATGACGCAGCAGGTATGTCGAGTGACATAGTCTAAAACTGCTAAGCAGAAAAGCAGAGAGAGTGGGAGGCGTGGGATGAAGTTATTTCTCCTGCCATTAAGTCTTCGTAGGCAGGGGAAATTTGTTAAGCACCTCATAAAGTGTCCGTCTTAAGCACAAGCCCGGGATCCGTGCCAACTATAGAAGGTAGGCATTTTCGAGACGGTTTGGCGTGCCAACTATTTTAAACTTCGAATTTTGTTGCCGAAATTAAAAACGCGTTTCGAAGCACCTTTGGACGAACCGAAGTATGTCGAGACCAACCGACCTTGAAAGAGCAGGCAACCATTACGTAACACTTGAAACATTCTGCGACCACTGGCCTCACAGGCCGTGCACAGCAAAGTGGAACGTAGCTGTACAACATCTTTAAAGGTTTTTCTCGCGAGCCGAAAGCGTCATGATGACGCCAGCCCGTGATCCATCAGACGCCCGCGCCACCTAGTTTCGCGCAGCACACTTTTTGGTCAGCGCTGCACCCGCGTAGCTTAGCATTGACGCATTGTTTGGTTATCGCGCACACTGCACGTTTCTGGATGGTTTACCCCAGAGAGGTTTACGAACATTTATGGTTGTCTTCTGCCGCATTTTAGTCTACTGAGGGGAAGTGGCCTGGACTACCTCATACGTCCAGTGTATAAAAGTTTACCCAGCCTTCATCGGTAAGAATACTCTGTCCCTCTAAGATCCTCTAAGATCTAAGGTTTCGGAAACTTGATAAGTCTATCTGGCCATGGGGCTGGATGTGCGTTTTTTGTATGCACCACCATCTTGGTTAAATACGTGCACTTTCTTGCTTACCTAATGCCCAGGCGGTGCTTGCAGTGGAAAAAACCACGATTATTTTAAAATTTCCCATGATTTTCCACACGACAACGTGTTTTCTACGCGTCTAAGCGCCCAATGGCTCCTTTAATGTTCGAGCCGGTGGCGAGAAAAAGTGTTCCGCCTGGCTAGACAGGCCATGTGGGATTACCCACTTCAACTTTGAAAACCTGTCCACGCACATCCCGGCCGAAAACGAATATCCCATCAACCCTGCGTCCAAGGCCAGACAATCACACGCAGGGAGACCTGTCTAGTGCTCTGTGCAGACCTCAGCTGCCAAAAGTGCGCGTAGCTTTAACCCATTTTGAGTGAGCTTTCCATGCATCCGCTCATTTCCGTTTCGTTTTAGCACTTCAGTTCGGTGGTTCATGGCGACTGTAGTGTGAAGAATTTGGTGAACAGCGTCGACCACTTCCTCGGCGGCTCTGTGGTTGTACCGCCTGGCGACGTACGTTCTAAGCTTGGAATTCAATACCACGCACGGGAACGCCATAGCCATTTGACGGTATAGCTGTTTGCAGGTCGATTCGCAGCGCCTTCTAACCAACAGTGAGATCACTAAGGCACTCCGCAAGAGACGAGCGTCACAGATGAAGGGCCAGAAAGGTGAGGTTGAGCCGTGCTTACTAGGAACACGTTATTTCCTGAGCAAAGGAGGCTTGTCATGATTTACGACGACATTTTGCCCCTATTGTGACTCATATGCTTATACAATCTTTCGTACAGGCTTAGGCTGGTCCCTAAACTTTAGGATTAGAAAAGCTTAACCTTTTTGCGGCATGTGTTTCAAGAGGTTTATCTAACGTACTTGTTCTTCACAGTCGTGTGAAGTGCTTCTTCAGTCATGCGCGTCCAAAAATGTATACTCGTTTTCAGTACAAGATGTGCACCTCGGCAGCCTACCTACCGCGAAGAAAGTGGACGCCGATGCAGCAGTTAAGCGAACGTCGGCCAGAAGGAAAGGCAAGCTATTCGGCGGAATGGTCGATGATATCCGGCGACGCCTGCCGTACTACAAGTATGAATGGTTCCTCGGGCCAGTCAATGGCATGCTTCTTTAGGTCGGACTTCACGGATGCGCTGAATTTTCAATGCTTCACCAGCATTGTGTTCATGTTCTTCGCATGCTTCGCTCCCACAATCACTTTTGGTGGACTGATGGGTAAGCGCTACAGCGTCGTACGTTTAAGATCTGTATTCCGGGCCTTTGTTTTCCGCTTTTCGGCCAAAAATACCCTCCCGAAAAGTGGCGAGTGGTCACCTTAGTTTTTGGCAAAAATCGACAAATTTCGGAACGAGTAGAGCATATCTAAGACGCTTGATTGTGCTCTAAAATGCATTTTAAGTAGCCTTTTTGGTCCAAATAAATCTCCCAGAGGAAAGGACGACCGTTAGGAGGGGGTAGCTATTAGCGGAAATACGGTTATTTGCGTAGCGAGCATGTACGCAAGAGCGCATGCCTACCACCACTCATTTAACATAGACTTGACCCTTAGGCGGCTACACGAACGAACGGATGGGCATGATCGAGATGCTGTTCGCGCAGTGCATATGCGGCGTCATCTGGGGCATATTCTCCGCACAACCTCTGCTCATCATGAGTGCGACAGGACCGGTGCTAATCTTCGAAGCTTCGATGTTTGCCGTAAGTACCTAATCTTAAGCCTTTTACAAGTCTTTAATACGCTAAATTGATTGGTATCCGGTCCGAAACGGAGGATTTTCGCTGTAATGCGCGGATCCGTTTCTGCTGATCCCAAAGAGAACAAAAACCGCACCGCTTGCGGCGATGAAGGAGCACTGGCGACGGCGGGCGCAATCAACGTGCTCGTTCACGTGGACAAAATGAGGTGTAAAGTGTGAAAAGTATTCGGCGCGCGTGCAAAGGGCATACAAGTGGAAGAAAAAAACACAAAAGGGACCAATAAATCAATGTTTAGCTGGCCGAATAAAATGTTTTTTTGGACCCATGAAGTGCTATGTCACGGGGATGAGCTTAATCGCTTCTCATTGTGGTCATTCTTCAGTTTTGCAAGGCACTCGGCCTCGACTTCCTCTCCATCCGTCTCTACGCCGGCTTCTGGATCCTAGTTATATCGGTCCTGGTCGTCGCTTTCGATGGTTCGCGACTCCTGGTATACGTCACCAGATTCACGGAGGACATCTTTGCGATGCTCATTTCCGCGATCTTCATCGCTGAAAGTCTGCACTTCGTCTACCACGTAAGTACGCTGAATGCATGCGATGTGGATAGTGAAACGCTGTTCGTTTTGAGGGCGGTGCTTGGATCGGCGGGCAGAGTAGTCTCATTAAAACCGCCAGAATATCAACAAAGCAAGTCGTTATCTTTTGCTAAGATCCATGCTCGGAAGATCGTTGCTCCAAGGAAAACCTCGTAACGGAGTAAGAGAGAACTTACCATTCAAGCCATTGAGCTGACCTTGGCCGAACTTCGGACTCGAACTAGGAATTTCGCCATTTTACCATTCGGATTTTGGGCGTATCGTATTCGGATACTGTGGCTATTCTCGAACTTAGCACTAACTGAAGCAGCTGAAAAGAACGAAGAGAAGGAGAAGGAACATTAAAAAGAGGACGTTGAAATTCGGAAATTTTACTAGCTACTCTCAAGTCTACGTTGGAGACCGCCTCGGCAGTGCTATACCCTTGCCCGAGTCTTTCCCTTACTCAAAAAAACTATGCTTAGACCTTCCAACAACACCCGGTGGGCAACTACAAATTCTACTACGACATGCGCACCAACTGCATCATGAATCTATCGGCAACCTTGCCTCCGTTACCGCCGTCGGCCTTTACGCCTCCAAGCGTCCTCTCGGAATCGTCGTTGCCACCACCCGCTGCAACCTCTCTGTCCGAGATCGCTGCTATTCCGGAGGTCCCGCAGGTGATCGCTGAGGCATTGACGACTGCCAGTCCTTTGATCGAATCGGCAGCCATCGGCTTCCCGGAAACCAGTGAAGAGAACGACGATAATAACGATGTGGACAAGGCGGAAGGAGATGCGCCTAGTGGACCTCGAAGAGTCGTGAGAGACGCGGAGCTTCACAGGTGCGTCCTAGAGCTCATACGGGTGCTGTCGGATCGGATTTTCGTATCGGTAAAGGTGATCCGCCCGCAACATATTTCCGTGTTTACGGTATGGCAGTACGTTATGGGAGGGCTCAGTACGGTACGATGCCACAGATTGCCCTATTTCATACAACGTTCCGTACCGTAGTTAATGCTCAAGGCACGGCCTGCTACTGTCTCAGTACGTTACAAGAGGTGTCAGTAGGGTACTGTACAGGCGGTACGGAGGGTGTGCGCATCGTCTTGGCTGGCTGGCTACTACCATTTCCTTCTTAACAGTTTTGACTTTAGTGCCCTTCAGAACTTCTCCGCAGTGACGATGCCTCCCGAACTGGAGCGCTACTGTGGAAAGCAGGAGCCGAATACAGCTCTACTGACGGCTCTTGTGCTCATGACAACGTTCTGCCTCGCGATCCTGCTGGACAAACTTCGGGACAGCTTTTACCTCGGAAAACACGTACGTTCTTTTCAGAAAAACTTTCAGTAACGCACGGCTCGCCTAAAGCGAAGGTCTTCCACTTTAGGCGAGACGAGTCCTCGGAGACTTTGGCGTCCTCATTGCCATCGTGCTTGTCGCAGTAGCGGTCCGCATGTGCATACCTGGACCGTACATACAGGTACGCAGCGCTGAACGCATTCGTCTAAAAGCTAGCGGCTTCTTCAGAGGCTCGACATGCCCGATCACATCAACCTCACGAACCCTGCGAGGCGGAAGCACGGACTCTTGGTCATTCCTCGAGTGGGCTCAGACAACTGGTACGGCGTGTTCGTCGCATTGGCGGCTGCTATTCTCGTCTTCATCCTGCTGTTCGTCGAGACCGAGATCACTGAGTAAGCCAATGCTTTGCAAAAGCAGGCAAATTTGGAGGACACTAAGTCACTTGTTATAGACTTCTGCTCTCTCGAAAGGAAAAGGGCTGCAAGAAGGGCAGTGGAATGAACTGGGACCTGGTGCTGGTGGGCATCTGTGCCTTCATCTGCTCGCTTTTCGGCCTGCCTTGGATGTGCATTGGTGCTGTCCAGTCGCTAGCGCACTGCTCGTCGCTGTCGGTAATGCGCAAGAAGGCGCCAGGAGCGAAGCCAGGTAGGCCTGTCCATTTTAAGCCAGGTATAAAGCCACTTACTAAACCTAAGCCTAAAACCAGATAGGAATACAAAACATTTGTGAAGCTTAAGCCTAGCGCTGGAGTAAGAAACACCATCGGGGCTAAAACGGAAAAAAACACTTTTTATAGGCTTAAGCCTAAGGCTGAAGCCGGACGTCTTCATTCGTTCATTTAATTCATGTTTAGTGGTCGATCACGTCATTGAGCAGCGCGTGACGACCATCGTCGTCTCCCTGCTTATCGGTCTGGTCGCTTTTGCTGGTTCCTACCTGCGCCTACCGCTCGCCTGCTTGTTTGGCGTGTTCCTCTACCTCGGGATTCGGAATCTCTCCGGGCTACAGCTAGCTCGGCGCATTATTCTATTCTTGATTCCGGAGAAATACTTCCCGAATACGCCTTATACTCAGGAGGTAAGTTGATTCGTAATTCAGGTAGACTTGGTGGATACACCACTGTCCCGAGCTGACCCCCCCCCCCCCGGTGCCGAGCTCCGTTCTGTGTAGAGCGGCACATAAAACGGAACGGCGAATGAACGGCCCTTTATCCAAGCCGTCGTTCAATATGCGGCACGCAACGGCGTAATTTTTCGAGCCGGACCGAGCTCCATTCCGAAGTAGCCCGTTATGGCTTCTGACCCCTCGCCGCTTTGAACCGCCGTGGAAAATCGGAATGGAACACGTCGTGGCTCATCCCGCCAAGTCTGCCTTCAACGGCTCAAATCATGATGTTTCCTGAAACTTGCCGCCTCCGTCTTTCAGGTGTGCACGTGGCGCCTTCACCTGTACACGAGTATCCAAGTGGTCTTCGTCCTGCTCATTTACCTCGTCAAGCACTTCAAGCAGACCGCCTTAGCATTCCCATTCGTGCTGATCGTTTTCGTCGTCTTCCGGCATGTAGCGTTACCGTGGATCTTCTCTCAGACCGAGCTGAAGGCGGTGAGTATTATGGCATCCGATGCGATACCTAGTTTTGCGCATCGCGTTTGTTAATCCGACGCTTATTTAGCTGGAGAATGAAGAGGATGACGACGCCGAATCGAGAACTCCGCAACCTCTGGCCGTCATTGATACGAGCACACATATGAATGTGTGATCGATGTAAACTACAGATGTCCCGTCTGTTAACCGACCTCCTAACGTTAAATAAAATGAAAGTTTTGGCTGTCGATTAATTGGTGCACAGATGTCGCAAAACATGCAAGATAATGTCGAGCACTTTTGCAGTAGAGTAATGTTTGCATTCGACCAGCTTGAAGGATATAATGTGCGTCAAAACAGGTACAGGACAATGACTATGATGGACCGCAATGCTCATGCAATCGCTTCGCACTCGAGACCGAGATCCTGGGTACGCGCCTTCGTAAATTTCGCAGTCTGAAAACATTTTTGCCTGTACATCCAATGTATAAATACTTACAGACGCACTGGCCGTGCGTGCCCGACACGTTTCAGAACTGCCAAGCGGATCGTTTGGAGGTAGGGGCTTCCGATGGACGCTGTACTCGAACACACCGTCTTTCTCGGTGCACGAGTACGTCGAGCGGCCTTTGACGACCTCGTCTCCGGCCTTCAATTTCTTTCCGCCGTCATCCTTGTCGAGTTGGCAACCTAAGTTCATATACAAACATTGAGTCTCAGCGGCGCGGCGCGAGTATAACTGGGATTAGGACGCTAGCTGGCGGTCCGGGAAATGTACGGCGCTTTCGAGACTGGGACCCTAGATATATGACTCGTCCTACTCGCGGCCTTGAGCACCGTAATAAGCGAACTTTGCATGCCGATCTTTTGGGCGAGGGCAAAAGTTCCTAGCAAAGCGGGTTTGGCAAGCAACTTCCGACGAGATGCATTGTTTACCGAAAGCAGTCGCGACTCCGCCGGAGCATCGGAAGCGAAGATGTGCGGTGGTGAACTCCTTCCCGTCCTTGACCTGACTAGGCACGTCTCCCGCATTGTTAGAAGCCAGACGGCAATCGCCGCCGTCGCCTTTCGCAGCCAGGCAAGCGACCGACACAAGTAATACGCCGGCAAACAGGAACATTTGAGACGTATTTCGCAAATTTGACGCGTACGGTTACACATGAGGGTATTTAACGGCTGCCGGGTTGTTTACAAGCGGCGAGAAACTAGTTTGTCCATACGAAACTGGAGAAACGAAGAAAGATAAATTGATGACAGGTGAAATCACGGCCAAAAAAGTGTGGCATTTCGTAGTTGTCCCCGCTGTTAAAAGTCAAGTGGAGCAGGGCACTTCGGGAATCGCTATAAACTATAGCGCTGGTGCCATTTCGAAAAGTTTCGTATTTCGGTGCACTTGGCGCAAACTGAGAGAGGGCTTCTCAGATCATTACCTACGATAGAAATAAACAAAACTTATTAAACTACTGTAAATTTGCTTTTTAGGGAATTGTATGCGCATTCTTCGCTTGATCCTTCTTCGTACGCTTCTGCCTCGCATTCTTCTTCTTCGAATGTTTCTGCTTCGAATGCTCCTGCGTCGCACGCGCCTCCTTAGCATGCTCTGGCTTTGCATGCTTATCATAAGCAGCTTATGTTTAGCATGGTCCTCTTTCCCATGCTCCTACTTCGCATTCTCCTGCTTCGCATCAAACATGGATGCTCGTGATTATGCACGGTCCCTGCTCCCAATGCTCCACATTTGCATGCTTCTGCTTCGGATTCCCCTTCCTTGTATGTTAAAGGAGGGGTCAGAATTACGTAACTTACGATATTTCATCTACCCAAACGGTCAAAAAGCCTTGCACAGATACATGAGGTTCACAGGAGTGGCAGGGTGGCCGCGGATAGGTTCGTTAAGCCGGCATCATCCAAGCAGAAAATTTGTAGCATTCTTCACCCATAGCCAAGCTCATGCTTTTGTGGTGCTTTAGAAATTGTATTATGTCCTTCTGCTAGCAGTGCCTGTACGGCTTCACTGAATTTTCCACCGATTACCTAGGCCGCCTAACTAGCAGTTAAGACACGAGTTGCGCTAGCCCAAAGGCTCTAACATTGCTCTTTTCATGCGTAAAACTGGGAATTTAATCGTTCTAAACAATTCGGTAACACGATTTTAATATGGATACCGGGACGTCCAAGCCACCTTGCCTTGGGGCGGGCTATCGTGTCTCGGAGAACATCGCCACTTTCCTCGCACTCACGTCGAACACGCTTCTTGCATGGCTGGTGGTCACGCGAAGCCAGAAGGAGTTACACGCCTTCAAGCGGGTCCTGCTGTTAGGCTGCGGCGTCGACGTGTTATTTGCCGTCACGTTCAATTTATTCGAATTTGTAAGTCTGTGGATTGTCGTCATTAGACTTTGCTACGCGGCCATTCTGGACGACGGTCCTTTCTAAGCTTTGTTTCAGCATCTCGACAGTCGTCACGGTATCTTCACTGCCATCAATAACGGTCCCTTCGTCTTCGACGAAGTATGGAAGAACCATGTTGTGTACAGCATATGTTTGTTCCCCATCTATTTTACGATTTCGTTTGTCGCCGTGCCGATGGTATTTCGGTACTTTGTCGTGTGCAGGTAACTCGTTTAAATTAGTTCCGTCATCTTAATTCATGTTGAGGAGTCGCGTTTTGAACACGCCCGAGTTGCTTCTGCTGCTCGCACTGACCGCGATTCCAACGATCGTTTTCTCTACGTGCGAAGCCATGCTATGGTACACGTTATCGGATCAAACGATCGCGGAGTATGGGCAAGAACTAGCGTCGGACGAGTGTTATGATCGAGGGCAAGTACTGTTATTGCACTACAAAGAGCTGGTAAGTATAGGGTAAGGTGGGGGGGGGCTTTGACGAAGAAAAATTTTAAGAAAGTAAGTAAAAATTTCAGGTAAAAAGGCTCTAAATTAATTAATATAGCCTAAATATGCTATTTTAAACGTTATTATAGGGATCTGAGGGCGTTTTGACCCCCTTTTGGCCCATTTTGGGGGTCCACCCCTGTCCCCGACCTCAACCTCAACGCCCCTTATCCTGAAATCTTAAATAGGCCCCTGGTTCGGACCTTGTGCATTGCAGACCAATACAGGAGCATTTTGGTAATTTTCTAAACAACCGATAGGCCGATCAAAAACGTTTTTCGGATTTTACGTGTGTCAAATTCTCAAAATGAGCTCAAATTTTTGGTTTAAGATTGCAAAATAACGGATCAGATGCACGCTTGGTGAGCTTGATAGTAGAACAAGCAGCACGGTTATTCATCTCTCTTTCACGCAAGACATTCCATGCGATTAAGCTCAAACCGAACGTATTTGCGCCAATCGCGGTAGCAGGCGGGATCGTAATCGGCTCCTACGGCGTCATTCTCTTCTGCGTAGCTGCGATGAGGCAAACGCTAAGAACTTCTACGGCTTTTAGTGAGAAGACACGGCGGCTACAGAAGCAACTTGAATACGCGCTAATAGTCCAGGTATGCTTACGAGAATTAAAGCCGTCAAATGAAGCGTCCTCATTCTTGCCGTTCAGTCCTTAAACCCGCTCCTACTCTTCGTCATTCCAATCTTTGGGTGTATTCTTGCCATCCTGGGCGTTGAGCAGATGAGACCGGTCGCCCGACTATGTACCAGCTTCCTCTCTTGGATCGCCGTGTGCAACCCGATCTCCGCGATGATCTTCATAAAGGCATACCGACGTGCGCTCATGGAGTACTGCGTGAAAATAGTTCCGAATCGACTGCATTCGCGAGTCTACGCGACCTCGACGTCGACTGAGCCCGAGTCATAGACTCGAAACAGCTGGATCAGGTCCACTGAAGAGAATGTTTTATCAAATCGTCTCTATCAAATGCCAGGACGACTAATTTGAAAATAATAAAACAGTCAAAATTCGAAGGATATCGCAGAACACAGACCCACCAAGCCGAGACTGCACTCGAGCGGCGCTAGGGAGCTGAACACGGTGATGAAAACCTATTACGCGTACCGAAAGCCCGTCTTAAACTTAATGATCTTAGATGCGGTTCACAGACCCACCTGAATAAAGTGATTTTGCGAAAATTTGCGATTAGGAAACTAGTTTGTTCGCAGTGACATTTTCGTAGAAGATCGAGGGCGAACTGGCCTACAGCCTTGTACCAAGCAGCGTCACCTACCAGAGCCCATTTCTAACAGTTTAAGCAAAAGCCGAATTGCCTAGGTCCATGCAAAAATTCGCATCAGACCCGTATGTACGGATTGTCCTTTTAGTGACCAGTTACACGATGCTTCGACGTCAACGCTTGTCGATGACATTTGCAACAGGGGCAGTATAATGTACGTTAAGCTAGGATCACTGGAGCAGAAGGTTTGTAGCATTATTTTCTGAAAACCAAGCGCATGATTTTGCGGTACTTTAGAAATTGTACTTCGTCCTTCGCCAAACTGCGACCCATGCCGCTTCACTGGATTTCCGTCGATTACCAAGGTATCCGAACTAGCAATCGAGACGGGAGTTGCGCACCGAGTTGCGCTACGCCTCTTCCGCGTCACTTGATGACGCGTAAACCGGTGAATTAACGATGTTTATTACAGGAATCTTCAAAGTTTAGCATGAACACCGGGACGTCAAAGCCACCTTGCCTTGGTGCGGGCTACCGTGTCTCGGAGAACATCGCCACTTTCCTCGCTCTCGCGTCCAACACGCTTCTTGCGTGGCTCGTGGTAACGCGAAGCCAGAAAGAGTTACACGCCTTCAAGCGCGTCCTTCTGCTGGGATGCGGCGTCGACATGCTATTCGCCGTCACGTTCAATTTATTCGAATTTGTAAGTCAGTGGATTTACGG
>JNEY01000138.1:200398-215455 GCA_020875895.1 Aphelenchus avenae | reverse complement strand
TTGTTAAGCGGTTTTCGTCTATTACGGTTTGCTTTTGTAATTTTTGTAGATAGTAAAATTATGCAAAGTATACTAAAATTATAATAGACCTTCTGTCGCTTCAAATTGACGCGAGACCCCCCGTGACGAGATCCGTTACGTGAATCACGTCACGGATCACGTCACGACACGGATAACGCCACGGTTGCCTACCCTTACTTCTTAGCCCATTATCCTGAAGCCTTACCAACTTTTGTCCACGATGCGTAGGGCTTCGTTCTCTCTGCACGTGCACGTACCTCCTGGCGGTCCCTTCTTGGCTGGAAGTACATTGGCAATCCGCACTCGCATGTCATTTGGTTCGGTATTAGGTCGCTTCGTGCCAATAGCTCATAGACATTGTTGCTTAAAAGGTACTTCTCTAGCGCACGAGAGCTGCGAAATTCCCAGACCTTGGGTCGATCTTTCGTTGTAACCAGCGAAAACCTAAATATTAGTGTCGTCCATCGTTCAGAAGGGTCTAAATACTATGAAGTAGAGAAAAAATGTCTAAAACCATTGACGCACTGGAAAGTGTTTTTGGAGGGCCGGAGGGAAGGAGAGTGGGAGGGGGGCTACCGTTCGTTACCAGTGCTTAGGGTAAGGTATTTGTTATTAGAGCGTTCTGCAGCAATTAAGATGAGTAGGAACATCCGCCGCTAAGGGCCACCACGTTCGTGCTTTCATGGGATCAATCAACTAAAATTAGAGAACGCATTTCGATACCTCTGCAAGCTCCCTTCTCGTCGGCGAGTAATAGTCACTGTCACGATGCCATCGTCGATGGCGTCGACTTCGAAAACGTCGGCTAGACTGTTTACCAGCCTCTTGCACATCTCCAGATGCCACTCCTCATCCGGGTACTCGATGTGTAAGGTGAAACTGTACTCGCGCGATTCTTTGTCCCGCATAAAATGCTGAAAAGCGAATGATTGTCCAGTGTCCAACGTTTGTCTTATTACGTTTTCCAAGGCGACAATAAGGTCAATGATCTCTGTGCACGAGCCGGAATAAGCGAGACATTTGATGATCATCTCCCGTGGCTCAGATGTCGGACTGCCATCGTTAAGCCAGCGACTTGTTGCTTCGGCGTGTATGAACTGCCTAAACATGCTCTGCTTAAGAAAAATACCAAAGGCTCCTTCGTAGTAGGGCTGTACAATTTTTATTTGGGATCTGCAGGGCGACCAAACGAAAAGCGCCACGTGATAAGGTACATGTGGTTTTGGACGAGAAATACATGTGGAATTCTTAGCATGTTTACCTAATTTCAGATATTCGTACGCTGCATACTATGCCCCTATTAAGCATACAACTTGTATGCTTATGTATGCTAGCATGTGTGTTAGCATATATGTGCTCGTATGATACAAGTACATAGGTAATTCGATACTTTTTTCCGGCATTGGGTCCCTAAGCCGTTCCGACGCTTTTACGTTGACGTTACGCCTTGAGGCTTTTAACGCAATGGATGACGTAACGGTCGTATATCCTTCGGTAACCTGTCTGAATTTCACAACCTTAACTTACAGCACGCCGTCCCCGAACAAGATGCACTGCGCGTTGTTGACAGCTGGTAGTTGGAAAATGTCCTCGACGTATCCAAGGCGGTCCTGTTGCGTTAAAGCGACATTGCCGCGTGCGGAGTCGTCGGTTTCGATGTGTGATTGCGGTCCACAGTCAGTGCTGATCCATGTGAGAGCCTTACAAACAAATAAGTCTTTCATCAGGAAATCGCTGCAGGCGTCAATAACAAGCTCATCCACAACGTAGGAATTCTTCAAGGCACGTAAGCGCTGATTCGTAGCCTCGTCGTGTTGCAAGCACTGCACGTAGAATGCCTTAACATAGGCATTGCGCAATCGTCGCAGAAATTCATCCGCGTCTTGAGCAGTATGCGTTTCTCTAAGGGAAATCAGCTCGAGCCGATTTTGCCAAAGAGTTGCTGAAGTCAGAACGCGCAGCGGTCCCTTTCCGTCGAAGGAAGGAGCAATTACTGCATGATAGCGTCTGTCCACGATGGAGAAGACGTCCAAATCATCACGTTCCAACGCATTCGTGACTTCGATTATAACGTCAACCGAGCGCATCTCAAATATCGTCTTAAATCGACAAGAAAACAAAAGAAGAGTTTATGAAGGTAAGCCTCGAGAAAAATTGTAAACTGACTGGAAAAAATTGCTTAGAAGAGGCATTTGTAGGTCATAAGACGCATAACGTGATCATGGTATTGTGACTGCCGCACGAAAGGCAAATAGCTGAATCAGCTTCTAAGCGAAGGTAGGTGTGCCTCCGCTAGGAAGAGTCCCCCAAGGACACGTTGCTTTAAACGGAGACAACTTATGAAATGTAGGCTTTTTTTGGCCGAGAATTCCTTCTTTTTGGCGAGAAGTTGTGACCTTTTTCTTAGACAGTATGATAAGAGGTGTAAAATCTGGACTTCCCATGCTGCCAACACCGGTGACTGCGACCTTTCGGGCTTGGAATGTGGCGACAAGTGTGCATTTTTAGTGGCAAGTTTTGCCTTCTTTCGTTCAAGGAAAGTTGACATCGGTATACCGCTGTCGGAGTTTTTGAGCAACCATGTAAGGGGGCCGTACATCCGGGCCCCGGCCCCGGGCCCCTTGGACCCCCAGCGGATCGTTGACCTTGGGCCCCGGCCCCCAGCCCCGGGCCGTCGGCCCCGCGGGACCCCTGTAAATAAGCATGCAAACCGCTATGCTGGGTACTGATTACTGGATTTTCGGACCTTTCAATAATAAAAAATACCGATTTTTGCCGATTTTATGCCTGTTGTGGTCCAAAAATTCCCGATATTGGTCGATCCGGCATCGACGCGACCTTGGCCCCGGCCCGGCCCCCACCCTTGGGCCCCGGCCCCGGCCGCCGACTGTCACTAAAAGTGGGCCCCGGCCCCCGGGGGCCGGGGCCGGCCCCCAAGCCCCTGGCCCCCGGCCCCCTTACATGATTGTTTCTGAGGTATGTTTCGGTCAATTCCCGCAGTTATCAAAAACTTGAAAAGGTGTACACCGCAGGGACGACGCTCATTACCAGCATACGTTTTCAGACGTCGTAAGGAAAATGGCCGTCTGAACTGTAACATTGGACGTAGAGACGGACATTGACCCCCCGTACCGTGGCCGTAGCCGTACCGGGACCCCCGTACCGTAGCCGTACCCGTAGTGACCCCTCCCGTACCGTAGCCGTGCCGTAGTGCATTTTACGGCCCGTAAGCCGTAGCCGTAAAGCACTCAGAAATTTGCCTGTACGTCCAAATTTACTGTTTTTTCTACAACAATCAAGAGTACTATGTTCCTATGGGTAATAGCTAGCTCATAGCTAGCATTTTCAGTCGATAATGACAAGTTTTCGGTTCAAGAAAAAAGAGGATTTTTGCCTCCTTTGGAGTCAGCCGGCACCCGGAGTACCTCACCAAAGGGTCCCCCTTACACTATTTTACGGGTTTCATTACGGCCCGTAGCGGGGGTCCCCCCGTACCGTAGCCGTACCCGTACCGACCCCTCCCGTACCGTAGCCGTGCCCGTATTTTACGGCTACGGGTACGGCCCGTAATACGGTACGGGTGTCCATCTCTAATTGGACGTAACGGTAGTCAACCGTTACGTTATCCGTTACGTTACTAACGTAACGGGGGCGGTCGTAACGTAACGGATAACGAACGGCACCCCACTTATCTACGCTTAATTGGACGTAAATGAGGCCGTTCCTAGAACTTAACCACTAAAAATGCATCGAGTGATGGCTTTGCAATTTGTAGCAGAACATGGACTTTATTTCTGTGCACTTACGTCTATCATTTGCAACACGATTCCGTTGCCGCTAATTATTAACATAAAGAATCGCAAAACTTAACGTACAACAACAGTCATTCGATATGAACTGGCACTAGTCGGTCGACGTACACATTTCACAGGCGCATAAGGAACTTCCTAAGATGGGTCCTCCAATCCTCCGGAGGCCTACTCATTTTCTGCCGCAGGACGCTGAAAAGACCGATATGCGCGACAGGGTTCGTGTCGGTTGCGCGTCCATAGAACCGAGATTCATCAATAATGTGGTCTTTCGCGTGCCCGGCGCGTGCCGATTCTTGCGATAGTTCCGTGACGATTGCCGGAACTGAGGCGCTACGAAAAAGTACAGCAGGCGTGCAGCAAGACTCGGGCGGCGTGAGGTAGGCGGAAGAGGTGATCGCAAAGCGCAGGTCGGCAAAAAGCTGAAAATTTCAGTTACGTGAAAATCGCACACCACGCATTAGGCTTTAGACCCAAATCAAGAACGGGAACTTTGTGAATGTTTTTGATGTGTTTTTGGATTCACCAATTCGGATCTGACCAAAAGCGGTCTTTTACTAGAAGCTACATAAAATGGCAGGATAGCATTAGAAAATGACCGGTCGCTAAGTGCATGCTGATGAAATTTTCGAGTTTTTGCCCCAAAATTCACTCGTTGTATACGGCAAAAAGCACGTGTGAACAACAACAACATGCGACTTAGGTAGCTTTTAAGCTGACCATCCTAGTGCTTAGCAATTAGTGGCAAAGCACGCCAGTTTATTCACGTTATACAAAACTTACGTCAGGCATAGCGTATCGTACCACCTCGAAAGACAGGACAGCGACGATGAGTGCTGCGAAGACGCTGTTTTGTTTCCATAACGCCGCATGTAGGCACCAGCCGAGAGCCCCACAGATGACAGCCGCTTGAATAAGCGAAGGGATTTTCCGCAGGGACCACGGGTGGTACAGCTTCACGAAGTCGATGTGCGGCCTGGAATAAAATCACTTGCGAGAATGAACGACCAAGTTCAGGGGAACAGTGTGGAGTGTTTGGTTAACATCCCCCATCCCCGTCCAATGCTAAAACTGAAACTGTTAGGCGGTGTTAGCCGTCACCGTATGCAACGAGACTCGGGCAGGCCGCTCGCGTATTAATTAAGCTTAGAAAGGCTGAAAGAGTTGGTTCCGAACAGAAAGTTCATTTCAAAGCGTTTTGTGGTGGCAGTTTGGAAGCCAGGAGGGGGCTGCATTGATCTCGCTAGCTCGTTTGTTCCAGTTCGGAATTTTGATTTCCACCGTTTCCGGTCCGATTAAAAATAAAGAGTGCCACTTCATAATTCAGAAAAAAGGGACTTCAAGTTTACTAAAAAAAACCGGAGACCAATCCGATAGGCCCCTGGTTCTTACCGCTGATCCAGTTGTTTCGTGAGTGACTCGAGCATGAGCGGAAAGCTCGACGTTGGCAACGCGTCGTCTTCCAACAGGAGCACGTAGTCTGCCGAAGTGTACTTGCTTGCCGCACCGAGGCACTTCCAGTAGTCGTCGGCTTCTTTACGGAGCCGTTCGTCGATGTCGGTTGCATTGACCCGCCCTTCGCGATTGATATCCATGACTTCAAGCTTTGTCTCAAGGAGGCGCAGCTCCTCGAAGTGTCGGTCCGCAGTGTTACAAATTGCGATTGATGGATGGACGGAAGCGTCGACTTGCAGCCTGCAAAAGGCTATCATTTGTGTCTTTCACTGACTGTTGCTTTAAAGCTAGGCTTTAAAGTCCACGCTCCGTTGGTACCGGACAGCCAGCCATGCCAGTATTTCGTAGCAGCCCCGAGTTTGCCGCTTTACACAGTCCAAGTCAGGGATGGGCAGGTTCCCGTCCCGGTCCCAGCGGCCCGGTGGTTTTGGTCCTGGTCCCGGTCCCGGTCGTAAAAAAATCCCGCCCATAGCAGCTTTTATGACTAGGTATTTGCGTATTTTCGAGACAAAAAATGAACCATTTTTGTTTGATTTCGCCCATTGCTGCCTTATTTTGCGTAACTTAGATTGATTTCGGCTATTTGTGGAAAAAGTGCTAAGTAGTTCTAATGGACTTTAATCTTTACGATGCCTGTTGTTTGACGTTCATCTAAACACTATTTGCAAAATCACATTTCAAAACCATTGAAGGCCTAACTTTAACGCAATTTTGCATACGAAAAGTTGCTCTGGTGGCCCCTGCGGCGATGCTTTACTGCCTTTAGAATGTTTCCACTAGGGCCCGAGGGGCCGCCGCTAGGCGCTGCCCGAGCAAATTTTCACTAAATTAGTAAAATTTTCGTCTAAAATCTCGTTCATGTTGCCTACATCGAGTCATTTTTCCTTCTTTATACTTTAATATATGTTTTCAAGCGACACTTGAGCTAGCTAGAACGTTGCTTTCGTCGTAGATACAAACCGCCTTCCGCAGGGCCGACCAGCCCCAGAAATTACCGTATGTCCCGGTCCCGGAGTCCCGGTGGTTTTCGTCCCGGTCCCGGTCGTTAGAAAAATTCCGCCCATCCCGGGGGAGTTCCTAGCGTCACAAGACGTCGATTTATTTCTTTCTCGGAGTGCAAACTAGATTAAATTTTGGAGGTTCAGACGAGAACTGTGAGAGGTAGGGCCAAGGACGTAGCTAGGGGCGTAATGAATGTTTCGCAAATATTTCGCATAAACATAATGACGAAATGACCCCGTCGAAATGACGAAATGATGATGTGGACATGTCTAGCGATAGCGATAGCCCTTTTGTTGCGTTGGACGACGAATCTGACGCAGAATAAAGCGAATTGAAAAAAGTCGAAAAAAGCAAAGGGTCCCCCCTTACCATCCGCCCCCCCCCCCCTCCCGAGGTGTCCTAGCTACGTCCCTGGGTAGGACTATTCACTAGCATCGTGCGGCCGTTCACTGCTAGCGAGGGGAATTTAACTTTCCGAACTTTTTGTGAATGCTCTCGACACCCGAGAAATTTAGATCAACTCTGTTCTGCTGCTTACCCAGAAGAACGTGAATTAACCGCGTAGACCTGCCCCAATCCAGCGACCACTGACGTCAGGTAGTGTCCCGGTCTATCCGACGCAACCACAGCAATTAGGAGTCGACTGTTATTCGCTACATTGCTGCGGTTAAATGTCCGAAAATCAGTCTGGTTTAGCGACGCCATGGCTCCCGCAACGCGTTCATCTTCCGTCAAGCGTCGCGTCGGCGATGATTCCGCGTCATAGAAAGGCACAAGCGTGCGTAGAACCAGTAGGATTATTAGTACGATGCATAGTGTAATTAACGTCTGCGGTAGGGAGTTAATTCTTGAGCGATTAAGCGGACGCATGTCGGAAATGATAGCGACATTAGCTCAGCTCCCGTCACGCGGTGAGGACAACAGCGGTCGACTCCGTCGGAACGAATCAATACGGCCGGCAGAGAGTGATTACGGGACGCGACAATGTTTACCGACGGGGAGTGCCGAATAATCGAAATTCAGTTTCCATCGTTCGAACTTCGACAATTTTTGCTTTAGCATCGATATGCGAAAATTATTGTTTAGCTTCAAATGCCGAATATTTCCGAGAGTTGTTTGGTCGGCCGGTAGGTCTTTCATGGGGGTAGGTCATTCACAGAATGCGTCCGTATCCGCGTCAAGATTTTCTAGTCACCCGCAGTTTTCTAACTCGGCAATTCAGTAAATCATGAGTAAAAAACATGGCACTGGCAGCATATCACAACTGTCGTTTTGTGCACCATAAGATTCCCATCTAAGGTTTCGAGTTTGGCAGTTCTCGAGAGATCTTGCTTGTGATTTCCTTATAGGATATACGAATTCGATGATTTTGGCTCTCAAATTTGCTATTCGAAATCGGAAACTTGATAGAGAAAAATTGTATGCGTTCGCCTAATGCACGTCTTATCAGCCATCGTTCGTGGGCAAACACGTAGCTTGCCAATTGAGCTTATTCGGTTCGGTTGGGTTAGACGTATGACGCTGCTATGGAGACCGTAGGGCACTTGGTGCCGCCTGCACAAGTACGAAGAATTAGCAGTTA
This sequence comes from Aphelenchus avenae, assembly GCA_020875895.1. Lineage (NCBI taxonomy): Eukaryota > Metazoa > Nematoda > Chromadorea > Rhabditida > Aphelenchidae > Aphelenchus > Aphelenchus avenae. The sequence goes on along the minus strand of JNEY01000138.1, from coordinate 207,586 downwards.
CGTTACAGTGGGAACAACAAATATGTGTCGGAAATTTAACCTTTTAGCAAAACGTAACTAGCGTGCCCTGCTGCAGGCACGCGTATTAAGCGTTTCCGAACGCAAGATGATGAAACCGTAGGAAAGAATCCACTGCCGTTGCTGCTGGGAATGGCGATGACGGGCCGCACAAAACATGTTCCACTAGACTGTTTATTCCATCATCAGAACATGCGTAAACGGATGCTATTTAATGTCCTTGTGGTGGGCCCTGGCGAAGCCAACGCGCTTCTGTCCGATGTCGTAGACGTTGCAGTAGGTGCGGATAAATACGTCGCCGAGAATAATCGCAGGCTGGTCAAAAGGTGAGGTAAAGCCGGCGTCAGCCGCCGCAATGACACACTGGTTCCCGCCAATGTCAAGCTGAAACGGTAGGATGAGGCAATAAAGTCGGACTGCGATGCACGAGCTTTGTCAACTCACGTCTAGCACGTATTCGCTGGGCGGAATGTTGTACTTCTTGCCGCCGATCGTCAGCACAATGTCCGGCAGATTCTTCGCGTCGCAGTCGACGGTGTATACAGAGTAGTGGAAGTCAAGCTGGGCCCCGGTCTCGCTGAGGAGCGCATCGAAGTGGGGCGTAAGAAGGTAGAGCCAAGTAGTTCCCGTGTCTGATATCACCTGCTGCTTGCCGGGAAAGTTCGAGCTGCCCACCGAGAACCTAACATTGACAACCGTTACACGTCATCTACCAAGCAAGTTGCACAAAGACGAAAAATTACCCGTCCCACTGGAACTGCCACCAGGCCTCTTGAGTCAGCGGCACGTAGTCGATCTGGGCGTCGCAGTTTTGCGTGTCCACAGCGCCGTACGTGATTAGACCGCCGGGCACTCCAGCGGACGGCTTGACGTGCCTGCAAGGTAGTACATGTTTTTAATTTTGTAGGAGTTGCGTCGAAGCTTCGGCGCTTCCCATCAGATAAATCTGAAAAAGGACTCCCATTTTCCCATGCTGTTGCTGGCGCTGAAGGATTTTCGTACCTACCGATCAAGCCAGACGGTGAAGAGTGGCTTGTCCAGCTGGTTTAGGATCTGGAACAGTGGCGGCTGCACCTTGTCGTCCGAGATGGACGGCCATCCAAGGCCGATAATCCCATCGACTGGTTGTCTTGCGAAGGCATCGGAAACGGAGGTCGCTATGCCGAAGGTCTGGTTCAGGTCGACGAGATCACCGCCGAAGTCGACGACGTCCGCTCCCAGATAGCCGCTGACATAGCCTTCTCCGTACCAGATGAAAAACTGCTTGCCGTTTGCCGCGTACGTTGATGAACCCTGCGGGTTGTAGCAGTGTTTCTTATAGCCCGAGACGGGGTCTCCTTTGCACTCCTGGTCCTGGCAAGCGCAGTCGATAACCCAGAGGTTCGAGCTGCCGGTGTCCAGAAACACGGTGAAAACCTGCTCTGAAATGCGAGTTGCAGATTATGTCGAGGAGGTCATCGTTTAGAGAAACTTGTCCTCGACAACTGCCTCACTTGAGTATACCCACTCGGAGTGCCGATGGTAATATTGCCAAGGTAGAACTCATCATCGTCGTCGATGATGAGCTGCGACCCGGTCTTCAGGCGCGAGTTTCGATGTCCTCGAGCTAGCAGTCGGTCTGCTCGGTTGCCTCTTCCGACGGCTTTACGCGACTGAGCTCTGTGGCGCTCAATGCGTTGCACGAAGGTACGAGAGTAGACAACGACGAGTAGCGCCGCGAGTGCTAGAATCCTAAATGACTAACATTTTACCAGGAGGAAAAAACAACAGCAGCTAAGGACGTTGATGCATGATTTGGTTGTTCTGGGTTCAGCTGAACTACCTCCCGTTGACTGTGCGTCTATTGTCTCTCCCAAAAAGGTCTGGTAGAGCGACGGGATAGGTAAGGTCACGCTTGCCCGCGTGGCTTAAGGCAAAGCCGAGCCAAAAAGGATGTCGGATCAAAGATTTTCGAAGCGGACAAGGCGGAATCTCCGAAAAGGAGGATGGCCGGACCTGGTCTGCAGGTTCTGCATGGCTCGTGCGTCAGCTGAGTCCGGCATCTTACAAAATACTCATAGAGTCAAGTCACAACACCTTGGCCTGATAAACGAGTGGGAACTACGTTGAGATAAATGGGCCATTGTATGCCCACTGGAACTTATGTTAGGCATGTTCGGTGCTAGCGGGTTATGTGGTTGGGTCACTATGACTAGGCTCTAGGCGGGGGAGGGGGAGGCCAAGGGGCTTGACCAAACCCATCATGTTTTAGTAAATAAGTGTACAATACAATTAAGGGTACATAAGGATTTTCCTATGCAGTAGTACCCTCATACTCTACTAGTCGATCACCTGCTCCCCCTCATAATGAGCCAAAAAGTTTCGAAGCCTCTCCTCATAATGAGCTGGCCGTCTGCATAATGAACTACTACGCATGTTTCTTGGCGAAATGCTAGTTTGCTGACTTCAGACTGAATCGGCTCGTATGCGTAAAACTATCCTACTTACCTGAACGCAACGCACATGGCGGAAAACTAATGTTTCTCTGGTGGTAACGCGTCCGTTGATGCTGCAAATGTGATCCCACCGGAGTGGGCTTCTTATCACTACTCCTAAGACACTCTCGCAGAGTCTGCTCAAGTCGTTCGTAGCCTCCGCACTCTCGACCAAATAACCGTAAACGGTAGCGGGAATTAGACAACCTCCGTCAAAGCAGCTACTTGACGCAAGTGGCGCACCATGTTTGAAAAACGAACAGTAAAGCTGAAATTCACCGAACTCCGCAACGCATAGCGGCCAGGTGCCCGTAAGGGTATGATCACGCTTGCGCATGCTTGAGAAACTACGCATTTACTACGATGCGATAGCGTTAGGGATATGCGCATGTACCGCAGATTGCGATATCGCTGGGCGAGAATCGGAAGCGGCGTTGGATGTCGGCTCTTGAATAGAATGGGAATTGACCAAAATGGCCGACTGAAAATCGACGTCGGCTGGAGGCGAACGAGCTGATTTACTATATTTAGTCAAGCTTAGTGTGCCGAACCCCTAGTGCAATGTTGAGCTCAAAAAGTTCGAATTCAACATGAACCCTCCCCACTTCGAGCTCCAAAAAAGCTTGTAAGTTCGGTGTTATTGCGGTAAGCACGCATGAGTTCTTGCACAAAGGACAGTTTGCGCGTCATCAGCTTAGGAACAGCTAAAATTTAAGAGAGTTCTGTTGGCTCGATGCCAGCGGACGGTTGAGCTGCTCCTTTCTGTCTTTCACAGAACCGTGAAAACGGACGACTTGAAGCTTTCCTCATATCCGGGTAGCAGTACCAGGAGTCTCGGAGTGGACAACTTGGCATCGGTGTCGAAGGAAAGCAGTTTTGAGAAGTCTTAGCGTGGTTCTACCAACAGGGGTTAGTTTAGTTCAACGGGTGTGTTCGTATGTTAGCATGCAACTTCAGCGTCTTATAGTGAAACAAACCGATGCAGCTTAATGATTCCGGCTACAAAATCTCATAGGTCCTTGAGCATCTTGTTGAGCTAAAACGTCTAGTGCTTATTACACAGGCTTGCACCTGTTCGTCGTCTTAGTTCGGTTGCACCAAAGCACATTGTTCGGAGCGATAAGAACTACATGCGTCTGGGCAAGGTGCCTGGACGATGCCTGTAAAGGCAATGAGCGGAGTGTCAGTTCCAAAAAACTTCAGCTGCAACTTCGACGTTAAAGCGAAAGTCCGCACGAAACCGGAACTCAGGCTAGAAGTCACCAACGAATCCATGCGTTGACCTTTCGAACGCACGGCGGCATTTAGATGCGCAGTGATTCCAACCGAATCTTTGGCCTAACGAAAGGTCTCAGAGTTCACAGGAGACAGGAAATCAGAATCCCTTCACTTGGATAGAGTGCCGGAATGCCTCTAATACTGCGCACTTTCAAAAGCTTCCTCGTCCCAAAAATACTCCGGTCCCGCTAAATTCTGAAGCAGATCCTAGCCGAACAGGCACCCCGAAAGAAAAAGCCGATTTCTGAAGGTGTACGTCGAGAATTATCCGAAAATATATCGCTTGGCTACAAGACGGCGAAAAATGGCAGAACACAATCAAATTTTATTTGCTGCATGGTCACTATTGCCAATTGCGTAGACGATTCCCGAGTGACTTGACTTGCACGAGTCCTAGGCACTCCCTAGCATCTACAATTCCCTAATTGAGGCACGGCAATAAAACAATGCAACTAATTGCAGTAGTCCATCTTTCACGTACTGTTAAGCTGTCTGTGGATCGTTCTTTCGGAGGCTACAGTGGAGAGTACAGTGATCGCCGCAACGTAGGCGAGCCTGCCCGCATGCACGGAATGGGCCTGATTATGCCGCGCTAACACTGATAAGCTTAATGGGATAACACTAATTAGCGTGCTAATGCGTCATGAGCCGGTATTATGGCTCCTTGCAATTCGTGCCTTCATTCAGGCTCTTGTGCTCCCCCTTGGACGCGGCAATGTATGGTTTCTCCTTGCGCCCTTACGTCTTAATTTTCTGAATTGTGCAGGGTAGAATCTCATGTGGGCTTGAGAGAGTGCATTTCGGACCAAGCGCGTTCTTAAGCATGCCGCCTGTAGGATACCAGCGACAATGTGGCTTACAGTTAGGACCGATCCATGGCTTGAACTGATGTCAACATAATCGTGGTAGAGCTCACGAGCAACCATATGAGGGTCCGGAATCCTAGAACCACTCTTGGCGGCCTGATTACAAAACTTTACGCAATGTCTGAAAATGGTGCTGAAATGAGCCACCTATTGCTTGCTTCACTCTTCACTGTCTTGTTCTCAAGCGTGGGTCCAACACGGAAAATCTGCTGTGCGTGGGGGTTGTGAGGCCCAGCTAAACGGTCGTAGAGAGGATTGCGAACTTCTTACATGCGCGGTTTATATTCGAATTACGTGCTCTCCTACCTTGATACGCCAGTATTTTAGACGGCTTCGTCTTCGGGATGAAGGCCACTCTCCTGGTCTTGGCGCTACTATGCACTCTGGCATCAGCGAAGTTCTCAATCAAACCGGAAGATCTCGCTAAGAAACGCGAGTTTGGTGAGTTCGTTCCTCTGTTGCTTCTAATTCGATGCCGCCTATGCTGTTGTAGCCGAACGCCTCCTCGCCACCTATGAAGACGTAAGCGAAGCCAACGCCGACAATGGGTCATTCGTCTACGTGCCCCATCTGGAGAACCATCCAAGGAGGCAGAAACGAGCTTCGGGATTCCCGGGCATATTCGCCAGCTGCCCGCCCGGCTACACCGGCGTTCAATGCGAGACACGTACGCAAAGTTTTGTAGCTTTCGAGCACTGATCTTCGGCTTAAACCACTTTATCTGTCAATTTTTAAGCTGTTTGCCAAGAGCGCGCGAACCTGACAGCCCACAAAGGCACCGACGACACCGGGGACACCATCGAGTTCGCCCTCTCGCCGGCTTGCTCGTCGAACGTCAGCGTTTTCGTCGACGCTTATCAGGAGAAGCTCTTTATCTTCCTGCACAAGACACTGCCTCGCAGCTATCCGACCGGAAGGCTCTATGGTCCAGACGGTAAATACAAGCATTTAAAGCGGTTACATAAGGTATAGTGCTATAAACGTTTCGGCAAAATCTTCAAGCGAGGGCTGTGGCTGCATCTATAAAATAATAACCGTCACATTGGTGGAGGGATCGGGTCTGACCCTGGACACTACCTTATCAGCACATTGCAGAAAGTTATAATGAGAGGCTTGACGGATGGTCCAAGAGGCATTATGATGATTACATCTTTTCTGGACGCAGCCTAACTCAGTACCCCCATTCTCGCGACAAGCCATTATAATCGCTCTGTATCGATGCTCATTGACAGCGCAAATAGCGAGCCTTCAGGCAAACACATTCCGCAATCCGAGGGCCAGGCGCTGGGCAACAACGGAAACGCGCAGTTCTACACGTGGGACAACATCCAGCAATACGGCGCCGGCATCTACACCTTCTCGACTGCCTCACGGTCGAATGCCAATTGTGCCGTGCAGGTCTCTGCACTGACCACCGTCGTAGTGGACGGCGGCTTCGTAAGCGCTTTTGATCAGGACCCTATGTAGCGGAGCTGTCGGGAGGTGAGGCCAACTCGAGTGGGTGGGGGGGGGGGGATTTTTTTAGGAATTAGATATTTAGAAAATATATACCTTCGTCTAGAACAGTTAATGTGGCTCAAATAAGATATTTTACAATGTTATTTTGGCTAATCAGAGGCCATGTTTTACCTTATTCTGGCCCAGTTTAGGGCTCTACATATACTTTCCACGGCCTCGCCTATACTGGAACCCTAAAAACAGCCTTGCTTTTGATACGCAACGAGCCCTACTTTCCATATCGGAAACCATTCTGTTTGCAGGTGGAAAGCTTGACGGACGACAACGTGCAGCAGTTCCTCAGCGAGCACCAACATACAGGCGTGGAAAGAGACCCGAAAACGGGCGTGCCCTCTTACTACGGCTTCAAGGCGAGCGGGCTCGAGTACCCCGGCTCCGTGGACACGGTCACTTTCTACGTGGGTGTTCGCAAGGTGCAAGGCCCGCCGATGATTGTACGGCCGCGCTACAACTGCAATGCGCCCTCCTACGTCGGACCCTACATCTGCACTAAGGCGGACATGTACCACGCTAAGGTAAGCTTAAGAAAGCGGCGGATGCACAGACGACTCCGTGTGGTGCGGGTTTATGGAGTATAGGGAATACTTAGACGCCCATACCGTATTCCGTACCGTGCAGTACGGCGTACGGTGTTCAACGGTACGGGATCCGGTACGGCGCAGGTCCAACACGGGCTTCCGTACCGTACCGTACAGGCGCAGTGCAGAGTACGGTACGGCATCGTTCGTTAGCTAAATGCACTAGTATGGACCGTAGTACGGCTCTAATGTGGGTCGTATCGTACTCTACGGTACGGAGTACAGTATGGGGTGGTCAGTACGGTACGGTATGCGGTACGAGGGGAGGTGTCGCGTGAAGATCGACATTGACCACCCGTACCGTATTGGAACCCCGTACCGTATGCCGTACCCATATAATACGGGTACGGGTACGGCCCGCAGTGGCGTAAATTGGGGGGGGGGGCGCAGGGGGCTGCGCGCCCCCCTTCGAGCCGGGCCGAAGGCCCGCGAGGGTAAAGGGGGACCAAGGCAAAT
>JNEY01000138.1:169402-184508 GCA_020875895.1 Aphelenchus avenae | reverse complement strand
CCTGCGGACCGCTGGCCTCAGCGGCGGCTACTTCTACCAGGTCGCCAACCGGCAGAACCTTGTCGCCTTGTGGCAGACAAACCTCGTCACAACTTACAATTCGCAGTCGGTCAAATATGCTGTCCGCACAGAGTGCAGCAATGTCCAGGAGTACATCCAGGTGGACGGGCACAGCAGCAAGCTGATCTTTGACTTCTTCTCCGCCAACAGGCCCGATCTGACGCTTCTTGGTAATTTATATAAAAGTTTTACGGAACCCCTTGAGGCAATCTAAAAGCTATAATGCTTTTTTCTTGACTTTAACTTTTAATTGCTGATTTTTAAATATACCTTTTTAAATCTAAGTCATTTTTTCTACGAATTTTGTAGAATAATCGTAGTGTGAAGTAATTTTTGTTAAATTTAACAGCTTTAAGCTAGGAAACTAGATGATCGTTTCCACGCAAGACCACTTCCAAGAGGACTGTTACACTTGAACACATCGGCGACGTATTTTCGTTTTTTTTCAGACTCCGACGCCAAGAAGGTCAAGGTACAGACGACGCCAACGCACTCGGCGACGAACTGGATCTTCGTCATCGATACTGGTGTGAAGCCCGGCCTCTGGAGCCTGTCGATCGACGCGGGCGAGCAGAACAAGGGCTTCTGCTACGTCTCCATTCGCACCACCCTCGACAAACCGGTCTACGTGGCGTTCACTCGGGACGTCGCTTCGGACCGTGGCGCGGGAACGAACGACGCGCAGGAGTATCCCGAGCAAGGTGGGGCTTTGAGAATCCAAAGAACATGAAACTTTACAAAACGTTTCTGAAAATGGCGGTTTTAGGAGACAGCAATGCGGTCGTCGTCCAGTCGGACCACGGCGTCCTGACCCACGTGCAATTCTTCGACCGCACAGATCGGACCCTGCTGTGGGCATCGCCGCTCGTGCCACGCCTCAGGTGCACCTACAACTACATCGCTCAGGAGTAAGTTCGCGGAGGGATACATTTTCACAAGTGGGCTAGTACCCCAAAAAATAAATTTTATCCTTTATTGGCAATCGAGGCATAAATGGCCGTTTTCGTTCGTCAAAGCTATTTTTTGTACTGAACTTTTGTAGGATCTTCTCCTGCCCCGCGGCCTCCTTTACAGTGGCCGTCGACGGCTTCGACGAGAATGGGCATCCGTTCCGCCGTGAGCAGCACGTCCACTGCGTGGGACGTCAGCGTAAGCACTCGTTGCAAACTCTGATTGTTACGCTACCGGAGCTTTAGACTGACCAAGAGAAGAGGAGTCTAAGCCCCTACCAAGGCACCTACTAGCTGTGCTTCGCACTTATAGCTGGCTTAATTGTTGCGGATTTTAGAGTACGAATAAACTTACGCTGTGGACTGTTTAACTATCGATAGCGCGACGACTAATAAAAGCAACCATCTAGCGAAAGTTTTGCTGCGCCTTTCCGTCACACAGCCTCTTTCCATATCTTCAGAAAAATTCGTCTTTGAAAGTGTGCCGTCGTGCCGGCACACATTCCATATTCATGGTACGGCTAACTCATGAAATATGGGAAATTTCCAAATGAGCCGGCAGAAAAAGCCGCTCAGAACTGCCGTTTTCAGTACGTGATCAGCACCTCTACTGCATGTACTGTTATCCCTTCCCTGTAAACATGTGCTGGCCCGTCTTACCTTCCGGGAAGACGGCACGACATCTCCGGGCCTCACGGTACTGAAGCTCAAAGTAGGAGGGGGAGGGGCGTCAACGGATTCTAGACTTCATCTCTAATGCCCAGCGGTTTATGCAACAGAAAGTTCTCCAGCAAGAAGTGACGTGTTACGGGAAGGTAGCTACCTTCCCGAAGAAGAGCACCTTGGCATGCGAATCGACAATGGCATAAGCAAAGGGATGGTCAGCTCTGAACTGCGTTGGCTTCGGCGGCAAGTGACCGCTTGACCCTGCGGGCATGGCAACAACGGTCACAGCAGCCGCTTCAGTTCCCTCTTCGTTCACCTAAAGGAGAAGTTCTTTAGGCGAAAATGTTACCAGTATCAATTCCGAGTGGGCACTGCTGCACAGCACGGATTACGCAGGTCAGTTAAGACCCGCAGAGCACGGGAGGGTGAAGACCAGAAAAGTAAGCGACCAAAATGGACCACAGTAGTGCAAAATGGCCTCAAATAGCCAGAATAACGATAAACTTAGCTTTTATTTAGGTGTGAACTGTTTACAGCTAAATTTTACGTTAAAAATACGACTACTTTTTTACAGTTTTATTTGCCCACGGGTCCGATTATCTAGCAAAAATCCGTATTTACACCCAACGATGCCCCCGACTGAAACTGTAGGCATGTCGTAAGCATGCGCTATCGGCGGCTCACCTCAATGACGGCTCTGTGGATCACTTTACCGACGTGCACCTCTTCGCTGTCGGTAATCCCAGAGAAGTCCGCATGGTCATCAAACGCCGAGATGAGTCCGAGCTTTTGGAGGGCTTTGGACAGCTCGAAGGACGACTCGACCTTAAAGCGGGGAAGGAACAGCTCGACCTCCTTCGAGGCTCGTTTGGTGATGTACTGAGTGAGCTTCTTCCCGTTAAGGTTGCGTAGCAGTTCCCCGAGGCCGTAACGCTCCTTTGGCAGGATGACGAACATGAAGACTTCGTTGCCCTTGTAAGACAAGCCGAGCACCTGAGCCTGGTCGTCCTCGAAGTAGATGAAGAAGGATTTTTGGTGCATCATGGTTACCTAGGATTCATACGCTTAATACGAGTAGTTTAAACGAAATCGGTCAATCGAGTGGCATATGAACGTTATAAAGAGTTGTGGTTTGAGACTGTTTCTTAAGATTTTTGCTCAAGGGTTTCAGTAGATGAGTTCGGATTTAGTCTTTTAGTCCGCTGTTTTTGCAGCTCGCTTGGACTTGTTTCCGCAAATGATTTTGCTTTGCCTTGACACAAATGTAAACGTAACATGCGTATTTCTTATTCAGTCGTAATTTTTCTTTGCTGCTCGAATAAAAAACGCTGCAAACAAACCAGCTTGCTCTGTCCCTCGGAGGTGTAGAAGCTTTCATTGGATGACATTTGACGATAAAACTTCTCCGTCCATTCGCCTTTGAAGTGTAGAGCATTGACGAGGAAGAGACGACTGTTTGATTGAACCTCCTGCGCTCGAATAACCTCCGTGATCTTATGACTCGTTGCTTCATCCACGAAGTCGTTGATTTTCTGACAGATGCCAAAGTTAACCGCAACGCCAGCACACAGACCTTAGCCGTTCCATACGCATCCTTGACGTCGATTCGCTCGAAGCCACCATTGAAGTGGCGGCGGATCTTGTGACGGTACGCTTGGAGGACACGGATCGACTTATCCACGTACACCTTGTTCGCGGACTCTAGCGAGTAGTTGTTGTGGTGGGCTCCGAGATAGTGGACCGCACTCTCAAAGTACTCTAGGAGATGAGCGTCGCTCGTGTCTAAAACATTAATAAGGACAGTATGTGTGACTAAAAATGTACCGCCTGCCAACAGAGTGCGAAGCTCTCGCTTTGACTCTCTCTTCGCTCCAACATAAACCTAAACTGTCGCCTTGAGCCTTAGCGCGCGTCGTGGAATTACCATTGACAAAGCGATGGCGATCGAGATCGGCGAGATGATCACCGAAGCCGACGGATCGACGAGCGAAGTTTCGCGCAACAGCGTAGCTGCCAGGTCGGCTTGCGCCTCCACCATCGCTTCCATGATTTGACGGAGCTCCCTATAAGATAGGCAGACAGCTAATTTGGCATTGCAACCAGAAAGCAAGCCTAAAGGGTTATTGCCTCAAATTGAAGGTTTGCTCAAAAACTTCAAGGGCAAAAATTGCCAAAAACCAAAAAAAATTGTCTTAATCTGCAAAAAAAGTTCTCTATCGAGCTATTTTATGTTCACATTTCAAAATAGCAGTCAGAGCCCCTTATAAAGGCAAAAACCCGGTCAAGGCTCAAAAGTACCTCTTTGGTTTGAAAATGCCCGCAGCGCTGAAAGTTGGGATTTACAGGTGAGACCCTTATCGCAACTCAGACAAAGCAGTCCTCACTCAAACCAAGCAAAACGATCGAACAGTACTTTAAATCCCAAGCGCAGCCTATACCTATGCACATTCGTGTTCATATCTTCCGATTTTAAGGAGAGAAAAGTGTGTCTGAGCGTGGGCTGAATCTTCGTTTGCTTCGTCGCCATTACACCTCATGCATAATGCATAAGGGTTACGTAATTCTCACAAGACAAACCACTTAGCGTCAGTCAAACAGAACGGCTTCAACAGTTACGTCAAACCATGTTGGTATTGGTGGAAATGTCAGCGTTAAACGTACACTTTGAGCCTCGTAAGGGGCGCCCGGAATCCTCCGGTCATTGTACGGCATTAGTTTGACGTCATATTCCGGCGCGCTCGGTTCATGAAAGTGCATTTAGCTAGACCTTTACCAACCGATGAACAGGAAAGAAAGACCCCGACGCAGGCGCATCGAAACAGTTTTAGCCTACACTGAACAAACGGTTTCGGACGCATATCTGGTACAACGAACGTGAAATGAAAGCAAATCTAGCGCAGTACTTTCCTGGCACGCTCAGTGCATAACCTGGTCGAGGGGCTAAAGATAGTGGTGTGCCATAACTGGCTTTATTCCAACATGACCTGACGGAGATGGGAGAGGACCACCCGTGTTCCGGAATAAGCCAAAAATGACGGTCCGTTTACACTAAAAAACGGCATAATATGACGCCGTGCCATGGGCTCACGCCGTGGTGACCGTTCCCGTGGAATGATACGGCCCAGAGCGTGGCTTCGCACCTCGTGTTTACCCTCAAGAAACCTCTTAACGCTTCAGTCTGTGTTCTGCAAACCACTTTACCCATAAGCATTTGGTAAATCCGTTCCTTCGTCTTTAGTAACCGAACGGGTGGGAGTTACCTAGTCCCTTAACTGGTTCGCTGTTTGTTTGTTCCTCGAACGCGTCCGAACTATTTACATCGAAAGTCGGAAGGTCGAGAAGACGACAAGGTCACGTCATTAATTGACGTTAAGGTCACACGCTTCACTGCGATCGGTTCCGATCATCATTTTTTCGACATCGGTCAGGCGCTGATCAGTTGCGCGACTCCATTCGATCACATATGTTGTTTGGCTGGTATTTGTTCCTAGCTGCAGCAGCTGCCGTGGCCGAATTGGGCTCGACGCAGTGGTGGGGTGGTCCGCCACCATGGTACCGACCTAGCCCCTGGTGGTCCAGACCGTCACCATGTAAGTTACTCACTTGACGGACCAATGTAGCCGATTGGTCCGTCATGTCAATAGTCTTTTTTCATAGGCATGAGACGTGAGATGAAAGGTTCTATAAGAAAGCGACATTTTCTTCTAAAAGCAAGATCCCCCGAAAAGGAAATTTCGTCCCTCGGATAACACGCAAATCCGTCAAAAAATTCATTTTGCAAATAATGCCACATGCTAGGCCTGAAAGAAGGGTTCTCTCCTTCCAGAAAAGGCTCGCCTTAACCCTTATAACCGACTAGTACCAACCAGTTTTCATATTCGCTGCTTTAAAATTCACGTTGTCAAATATAGGGGGAATGGGTGGCTGGCGCGGTGGCGGTTGGAACGGCGGTGGAGGAGGACCCGGCGGCTGGGGAGGTAACGGCGGATGGGGTGGACGAGGAGGCGGAGGCGGCAACCAAGGTGGAAGCTGGGGTGGCGGCAACCGAGGCGGTGGCTGGGGCGGCGACAGTGGATGGGGCGGAGGAGGTCCTGGTGGCGGCGGCGGAAGAGGTGGTTGGGGCGGCGACGGAGGTAAGCATTCCACTATTTCAAGGAATTATATTGCAAGAAGCGGAAGTGTACTTCTAATAGTTTCAGGAGGCAATGGGGGTGGTGGCGGTGGTCGCGGAGGCGGCGGCCGTGGAGGAGGCGGTCGTGGTGGCGGTGGTCGGGGCGGTGGAGGAGGCGGCCGCGGTGGCGGCGGTGGAGGTCGTGGTGGCGGACGAAGAGGTGGATAAGTCAGCGTTCCCTCCTAATCTGGACCTACATTGAGAACTTGCTATGTATGCTTAACTGGTTGAAATTATCAAGTAAAGAAGCGCTCCTCAGTATCGGTTCCGAGAGGAAGAACAACATTCGTCGAAAAGGCGTGTTATTTGTTTGGAAGTTTTCTTTGACCGCACCAGGCGCAATGTCAGCTGCTGTTTGCTTTCGAACGGTAATGATCGGTGGGAACCAAGCGTGGGGGGGGGGTCTAGGGCTGCGGGTCTCGGTCTCGAAAACCAAGACTCTCGGGGGGTCTGGTCTCGGTCTCGGCCATGAGGAAATCCACCCGCATTGACCTTTTTCGGTTAAAAACATTTCATTGTTTTTGCCAAAAATTCTACAAATCTTGATGAAATCACCACAAGGCTCAATAAAGACGGCTCTACGGTACGAGTGACGATCTAAAATTCGAAGCAAAGGTCCTTTATTTGGCTCTCAAGAGATAGGAGCGTTGTCTACTTTGTCGGCTAAGTTGTTGCGAACAACTGGCTCCTTCCGGTCGCGCTATGCAGTGTCGAAAACTTAAACCCCCTGTAAATTTACGCGGCCCTTCCTATGATAACTAATTCCTCTGTTCTCCGGTGACGCACCTCGGCTACGCCAAGAGAGCACAACACGACATACACGTTCCGACGATATAGCGGGCTGTGCCGCAGTTGGTCAGTGAATTCTAGGCGTAATCTATGACCATTGTATTTTGGAAGCAAGGAAATGTGTTCCGACTGTCGTCACCTTCGGAATATTAACTCTAAATGCTGGCGTCGGAAGGGCCTCCTTTTATTAGATGAACAAATGTCGAAAAGGTTAATTGACGAAAAAGCCTGGAAATGCTTTTCGACGTACGCTGACACAGCAGTGCGTGCCTGAAGCAAAGATTCGTGAATATATTTTAGGGCCCAGAAAAAGTGTCAAAATAGTCTTTGAAATACACGGCGCGTCGGCTCGACGCGTACGAGTTCTTGATATATCTAGCCAACACCATGGATAAATTTCGCAAACCCCTTGAAATCATGCACGTCTAACACGGAATTAAAACGCACAAATGGTCGAAATTCTAAATTCCATAGAAGCCCTTGGACCGCGCCATTGGTTCCTTCATTGTAGGTTTGTAGCGAAGGAAATGTCTGTGGAAACGATGGGTGTTTCTCCGTCAAGCTAGGCGAAAATGAGGCCAATCTGTGCTCTGGTTATCAGTGGAAAAAAGTAGTGTAGTCGGCTAAAAGCGCTCCGTGCGCCATAAATACCACTTCGCCTCGAAAATGTCACTCTGTTTTTACCGTCGAAATTGCAAACTATGAAGGGATGCTACGCGGTCTTGGTTCTTACATTCTGCATCCTACCCACTGGGTCGAGTCCTATCGAGTCCTTGCCCAAGATCAAGTCATTACCGCTACACCGTCATCATGTTCCGGTAGGGAAGTACCGTTGTCCTAAAGATATTGGGATATTAAGAGGAGTCGGAGGAGTTTATAAAATTTTTATAAAAGGACAAGTATTAAAAGGAGGAGTATTATAAAAGCAAATATTTAGCTTTTGCGTTATGCGCAACACCGGCCCTGTGGTCGCTTGGTCACATCCGTCTAATCAAATTAGTCGATTGGTATTGGTCCTTAGGTTATTGTTGCCTCAACGGGGTTGTGCTTGATTTAAACGTATGACGTCTTCCTAACATGAGGGAGTGGGCGGACTAGCGTCTAGGAGCGCAACCATGTCCGTCAGGCTTTCTCAAACTGAGGAGCGGTTTTTGGTTTTAGTCACGTTCGACTGACGACGCTGGACAGGGATTCCCGCTGAAAGTGAAGGACATCGAAGGTCTTTTCTATACGCTCGACGTGCAAGTTGGATGTAAGCAGAACCTCGTATACAAACTAAACGTTTTTATGTTCCAGCGCAGCAGTTTAACTTAACGCTCGACACGTACAAGACCACGTCAATCCTGTTTGACAAGAGTTTCGTCGCTTCGAATCGTTCTTGCGGCCAGAGTCGTTCGCTGCGCAATCTCTTCAATCGAAGGTATCGCACAGAGAGTCGACTGTGCAGACCTTTCAGTTCCTTGTTTCAGTCTCTCCTCGTCTTTCAAAGCGCTCTGCGATTCTGAACGCGGGAATATGGATGGGAATTCTCTCGACAGGTATCCGTATATCGGGGTAGGTTCTAGCGATTGGCGGTTCAGGCCCCTCAGGCGACTTCAGTTACCTAACCATCACAGCTTACCTAATTCGGCCAAATACCCGATGTTTTTAAAGCTGCTCCTGTAGCTAGGCATCGGCGTCGACTTGCTAAGCTCAGCCCACAAGTAGTTTTAGTTAAATTTAGCGACACCAACGGAACTCTCAACGAATTTCCAAAAATATTATTTTAATCTGGAATTAATTTGGCTGGACTTTACCTCCCCCTGTAAAGCATATTCAATAATGCTACTCAGGCAAAGCCCATGCTTACTCTCAGGCTTAGGGCAATTCCTTTTTGCGTAGGCTCTCAGAAACTCCCAACGCCGGTTTCTAGAAAGTCTGAGCGACATAAATTATATGAGGCACTCTATGCCATAGGGTTCTGGCGAGGGCGTGTTTATTGTTTGACCATCCCAAATTGGCTGCGTAATTTTCAGCTCGAATGCCGTCAACCCTTCCCGTACGAGTCTGTGAACGGCGTGTGTGCGTCGGATACCTACCAGGTACAACCTCTTCAGGACTAGAGCTCATAGCTTGAGCTCACTTCAATTTTTCATAGTTGGGCACGTTTGCGGTCAGCGACGTTCCGTTCTTCCTCGCGAACCGTACCGAGTTCCCGCTCAACCCGCTTTGGCCCAGCGATGGTGTGTTCCCGCTAGGCTTTTACGAGGAACAGGCGCTTCCGGCAATCTTGGACGCGTTTGGCGGAAGCATGGAGGTCTCACTCTACTTCAACAAGTAAGCGCCAGAAAGGTTTCATCTCGTTACGTTTTCAAATCATTTGACCGTCGTCAAACGTGTCAGTTTAACCTTGTAAAAGCGAAGGATGTTTACATTTACGTTTGGGCGAATCGAAATCGCGGCAAGTTTGCAACACTTTGACATCTTTTCTCCAAAGGGTGACTTGCGATATTCGGAACCAATTTCGATACACCATTGTTCGTTGAGCAATGCGCTGTCCCTGTCCATGTCTATTTACGGCTTCTAGCGCAAAATCGGACGGCTCCGAAGCCGCAAAGGAAGGTCGTATAACATTCGGTGGCAAGAACACAGAAGACTGCAGCGACGAGTGGGTCACACTCTTTGGCGGATCTTCCTGGAATCTCAACGTCGGAAAGTAAGCAATGCGTAATGGAAGAGAAAGAAACTAAAATGCTTCTTAAGTATGAAGTGTCTTTATACTCTAGCAGGAACTCGTTATAAAAAACGTTGTAAGATAAAAATGTGCATACGCAAAAGAAGCAAATTTGCAAAAGGACATTTCAGGGTTTTCGTTGGCCAACGTGTCATCTACCCTGGCGGGTTCTTCGCGCAAATCGCAACCGCGATGCCGTTTCTCGAAGTGCCTCCGGCCTATTTTCGCACAATGGTGAACGCGTTGGGTGGACGTTACGACTACGAGCTTGACTTATACACGGTTGACTGCAAGCAGATCGACTCCCTTCCGCCGATCACCATCACGTTGTTCAGCGGCGAAGATCGTATTACGTACGGCGTTCAGGCGCACGACTTCGTCGCGAAAATTGTAAGCATTGTATTAAAAATTCCGTTTCCGAGAAAAAAAACAGTTACTACGCAGTGCGATGCCTACCGCTGCGTAGTACGTAATGAAAAAGTACGTTCGCTAGTGATACCGAATGACAGCGTGCTTTCTTCACAATTCCAAGGCCGGTCCTCAGTGCGCCCTGCTGATCCTGCAGTCGTGGGATCCCACATGGTGGATAGGAACTCAGTTCTTTCCGAAAAGATGCGTCCACCTGGATTACCAGACAGCGATGATCGGCTTTGCGGACTCTCGTGACTGAGAGTGAGGCCGCACGAATTACTTGCTCATTGTGAGGTTTCCGAAGAAAGTGACATTAAACCAACGCATTCAAATAAGCACATTCTTGACGTTGTCCATGTTTAGTTAAAATCTTCTATATCTGTGAACAAACAAGTGAACGAAAACAAACAAGCAAAATTAAGGCAATTGATTATAAACGCTTGAAGACAACGCGACCATTTTAACGCAAAGGGAATGTGTTCTCCGTCCCTAATCATGTGTTTTGCCCTAGTTCTGAAAGAACGTTTTATTGTATCCTTGGCATTGTTTGGGGTTTGGTAAGGAGACTGCTAAAGTTCACGCGTTGGCTTTAAGCGGTCCAAGATTAAAAAAGTAATCTCTGTTTGGAGCAAGCGTTGCCCACATAAAAAAAACTTTGATCAAACGTTGTAAGTAGTATGTTATACACTTTTATCCGAAAACTCCCCGGCCTGGCGGCCGGGGATTTCGGATGCCTGTCGTCCACTGGCTAGCCGGCCACTTAAGCCGAAACCTTTGCGGCAATTTTTCTGCTGCGCGCGCTGCGAGTTAGTGGCGTGTGCTGCGTGCTGCTGCGGCGCGCTGGGCGTGTGCGTGTTAGCTGCTGCGCGCTTCTTGCGTGTTGCGTGCATCCGGCATGCAGCGCGGCTGCGGCGCTGCGCCGGGTTTGAACCGGGCGCGACATTTCTCTCCCGCCCAAGAAAGAGACAAAAACAAAACGAGCTGTTCGCGCCTCGTTTGTTTAGTCTGTGCTGGTCAGTGACGAGCGCTGACTCGTCGCTTTTCCTGCACTCCGTTATCGAACGGAGTGCTTATCTAAGCGGCAATGCACTCATTGTGCACCCGCAATTCTCCTTAGCGGCGACTAAGCCCGTTGAACTGCGACTATTTAAGCGCACTCAAGCGCTCCCGAACCTCACTCTCGACTGCTGTGTGTGTGTGTGTGTGTGTGTGTGTGCTGTCCCTTCTCGCGAGACTTAGCCGTGTTTGCGTTGCGTGATTTTTTGATCGCTCGCTCTCGACGGGTAGGCCTCGAGACTCGGGCTACTGTATGCCCCTTAATGGGCTACCTTATTCTGAATGCCCCTAATGGGCTACAGTATTCTTTATGCCCATATTGGGCGAAAATCGACAAGGACGACATCGAGATCAAGGTGAGTCTCTTTTTCTTGTAACTCCCTAGGTCCTTACTGCTTGGCCCTTTTATTACTTTATGGCATTTAAACATCAACAACCTTTACGAAAAGTGTTACAGTAACATTGGCAAGACTTTGGAAAGAAAAAGTACAATCTAAGCTAGAAATACCTTTAAACTGGAGTACAGACTTTTAAAAGACACCTAGAGAGGCCTAGAAGAGACACCTAGGAAGGCATACAAATCAGTGACCGGCTTCTTCCTCGGGGCAGATGTGCAGAACCACATATGCGTTCTGGACAGAACAGTGGAACTGCACGCCCGTGCGAGGATTGGGCTTGGGAAAGCGAGAGGTGATGTCGTGCATGAACTGGTGCTGTGTCGGCGTGATGCCCATCCAGTTGATGGGGTCGAGGTGGACGACGAGGATGCAGCGGTTGAAGACCGGGAGGTCCTGGAGCAGGACCCTCTCGTGGAGGAGGCGTGCAACATCTACGATGGCAGCTGTGCCTTGGAAAATGCGGACGAAGCGATCCTCGATCGACGGCGCGAGGAACCAGTCGGAAAACCGAGGGGCAGAAGCGGCGGACGAGATCCAAAAGAACTGCAAAGGGAAGCAATAGGATGGACGACCAGGGAAGCCCAAAAGGAACACCTGGCTAGGCCTACAACCCCCAACTGACACCAAAGTAGGCCTACAACCCCTCTCGCCTCCATGGAGAAGACCTTGGGCTGGTAGATGGGTTGCAGCGCGTACTCGAAGTCCGCATAGGTGAGGGTCACCTGCTCCTGGTTCTTGACGTGGATTGCGCGGGCCTCGGTGAAGAGTCGGAGGAAGCGCGAGGCAAACTCCCAGTGGAACGGCATCACGTTGGTGCGCATTACCGTGCCGGCGAGATGACGACGGACACGGCCTAGGTAGTTCATGATGACGTCAAAGGCGAAGTCCACGTGGTGCGGATTGCCGAGACGATGGCGGAACTACAACGAAAATAGCTAGCATCGACGACGAGAAGACCCCCCCCCCAACTAGCCCTAACCTTGGAGGACCTCCAGCTCACCTTAATCTTTTTGACAGTGCCGTGACGGACGTTGTGGATGAGCTCATGCCAAGGCACTCGGCGGCGCTGCCGCACATCGCGGTCCCGGTTCTTGATGGTGACCGTTTCGCCAATGACTGGGACGACGACCTTGAACGAGTGCCGAGGCAGCTCAGACTCGTAGCGGCGATAGTAAGCATTGATGCGCGGATCGGACGATGCCCACAGCACATTCTGGCGCCGGGAAAGGTGCGGAGCGATGTCGACGTAGGTTTCGGGCAGCATTTTCGACGACGAAGGACAATCTTATCCTACCCCTAGCGAAGAGGATCTTAAATACCCTAGGGACGAGACGACTAGAACCTTCCAACACCTTGGATCCCGCCTTGACGACGTGCAGATCCGCCTCTTCACGTGAACTGCAACGTGCGGTGCATTCTCCCGCCAAGACGGGAACCTTCTACCGTAGTCCGTAAAAAGATTCAAACCGTGTGCGCGCCAAGCTGGAACATTCCATGCGCGCGAAATGCAACGAAACTGGGATAATACAGTAATAACGCAAGAATACAGTAAGCACAAGCATCTACCAAGCAAGGAAGAAGTACTGACAAAACTTTAAGTATTTGGCACCAATGTATAACCAAACACGTTGCGCGTGGATAACAATCGAATTCAAACTCGCGCGCAATCCATGCACGTCATGCGTGCGGGTGCATGAGCATCAAGCATTCAAGGCTGTATAAAAGCGGCGGTTTTCAGCCGCGAGCATCAGTCGCTCATCAACCAAAGGTAAGCCTAGGGTAAGCTTAGGGACCTAGCAAGCTTAGGACCCTATAGGACACCAGCCGCAAGGAATAAGACGGTTGGCTCGTTCTGGGGCTGAGCTAGGATTTCCATATAGGGTTAAGCATAGGCCCCTACTCTAGTTGATGTTTAGCTGTCATCTAGATGTCTCAACCAGTATCCTCCCCGCGCTTTGTCACGCTGCAGGATCTCACTGCACCCATCCAACCATGGCACCCACCGTTGCTCACACCTCAGCAGAAGCGAGCTCGACCAACCAAGCGACGTCGTGAACGCTCCGCATCGCCGTTACTCGACCGTAAGTCATTCACCACAACTGAAGAGTACGTCGATCCCGTGACGGGACACCACGAGGACCATTTCGTCCGCTTCACCAACCAGCGGCACCGGAACAACGCAAAGTTTAGTACACTCAGGTAAGCCAAAATCGCTCTACTCCAACAAAGCCCTAAAGTTGATAAGCTGCGTTTGGGGTTCACAGCGGCCGCTTGCGGTTACGTCCCCCTGGGCTTTGTTGGAGTATGAGTCGAGTCCGCATCTAAAAGTGCATGCTCAGGTACGATGCGGATTTTGTGCTCCAGAACATGGATGCATGCTCCATGCCCGAGTCGTTGCTGCTACGCGTCTTTGCCAGATGCATAAAGCAAGCCTGCACCAGTAGTCCAGGAAGGGTGAAGAAAATCGGGGTCACCATTACGTCGCCCAACCTTGAGTATCCCATTGGCATCCCGATTCGTCCGCTCCACCAGAATACGCCGCACGCTCTGCTCTGCACCTTCCTCAAGTTCGACCAAAGCCGCACGCGACCATCGCTGCTTGGAGCGCCAGTTAACATCGCCATAACAGCGCTCGCCGGTACGGATGGTGGATACCGACGCAAGCTGGAAGTCAACCACAACGTCAACCAAAGCTGCCTCATCCAGGTAAGTTTAAACTTCTACTCTGCTTTTTTAAGTAGTCCTTAAGATCGACAATCAAGCTGACCGGCTTTGTCTCTTCTATGCCCTTGAGGCATCTCGCATCTACGCAACCGTCGGTAAACCAGGAGGGATGGATGCGCGGACATTTTCCGTCATGGTCCAGCGTGGATGCGGCCCTCCTCCTGACTACAACACAGGACGCCATCGGACGGTGCCACATCTGCACGATTTCGTCCAGGAGCTGCTGCAAGCAACAGGAATCGATCCCAACCTCCCGTCGTGCTCGATCGACGAGCACGTGCCCATCGTGGAGCGCTACTACAACCAGAAATGGCCAGGCATGTACCGCATCGTCGTCTTCAAGAAACACGGCTCCTTCAGACCACACTACAAGGGTGAGTACGCTCTGCACGACGTCTGCATCTTTCACACCGGCGACCACTTTGATGGTGTCCGCCAGCCAAGCCGTCTTTTTGGCAAGACTTTCTACTGCATCGACTGCGAGAAGTCATTTCATCGTCCTGAGACTCATCGCAACCGGTGAGTTCGCCGCTGCAGCGACTGCGGCAGGATGGGCGCCGACTACCCATGCAAGCGTGATGTCAGCTACCGAAAGCGCTGCCAAATGTGCAACAAGACCTTCCGAAACCAGTCCTGCTACCTCCACCACCTAAAGACGCGCATGTGCAAGCTATATCACAAGTGCGTCGACTGCGGTGTGGCCTACAACGTGGACTTCGTCAAACGGCGCTCGCCTTCAGGACAACACGAGTGCGACTACAAGTTCTGCAACTTCTGCTTCGGGTACCACAAGGCCGACCGGGAATGCTACATCCAGCCGCTAAAGCCCCCCAAGGACAAGAAAGACGTCCGCTTCGTCGCTTTCGACTTTGAGTGCACGCAGTCCACGGAGACCTCGCCGCATCGCTTTGAGCACCAGGTAAGTTTCTTCACTCTGTTAATTCCTTCAAAAGTTTACTTTAGGTCAACTTTGTGTGTGCCCAAATCTTTTGCACCAAGTGCATCCGCGACGGCAAATGGAACGACATGTCCTTCGACAAGTGCAAGATATGCGGGCCCGACCGAGAGCGCACATGGTCCGAAGCCGAAGTCGACATACCGCTTCGGGACTTCATCCAATGGCTTCTTAACGGCCTCAACTCGGACTACCACACTTACGCCTTCTCGC
>JNEY01000138.1:134354-144622 GCA_020875895.1 Aphelenchus avenae | reverse complement strand
CTCGGGCGCTAGCCCAAGTCGGAACGGTCCGGGTCTTAGGGCCCGCCAAACGGCGCCGCCGGCAAAGGAACAGGAAAAATGCCCTTGGTCGCTTCTTTTGTAGTTTTCACAGGTCTAACATTGAACGAGCTTTTGCTCCAATCAAGATGCCGTGTCGTACCTAGTAGCGCATTTTCAGAGTTCTGAGGCGACAGATACTTGGATAAGTATTTTTTGTGCCAATTTCGGTCTACGAAATTTTGAGGAACGGTACTGCCCATCTCATGGATCCCAATCGCTTGATACTCATGAGGGCGTAACTGGCCACGTGGGCGTTGTACATCGCTGGCCACAAAGCGGTGTGAGGTAGAGCCGCTTTTATTCGTGTCGTAGCAAGTCGCTTGTCGACAGTATGAAGAACGACGACGAGAAGCAAATAATGTCCAACTGATACGTAGACAAGTTGTACAATATGTTCGATAACCTTTGCATGTGCAACAAAACACTGAGGATCAGCAGGCCCAACGTGCGCCGATAATACAGTCGCAGCAAGAAGCATGGCAACTTACGAAGTCTACGGGTTATATGATGACGTATCCCGGCACTGCACTGAACGATGCAGTCAAGACCGGTACTATAACGGCGAGTATACAATCGTGGCATTCAGAGCTATGCGGGACAATCTGGAAGGTCAAGCTTGTTTGTGATATCGTGATTCGTGCCCTTTACGCATGCATCAGTGCATGCAGTCTCAAACTATGGCACCTTGTTGCAATTACTTGCAGTCTTCTTATTATACATTACCGGACAGCGTTGGGTATCCTTTTGGCAGTGCCTCCCGGAGGTTTGGGTCCCATACGTTTGGGCCCGGTTAAGATTTCGAAGACACCGTTTGGATCACACTGTTTAAGTCCTAGACGTTTGGGTCCCAAAAGAACTTTGTAAGCTTGAAAGCACGCAATCATAATTGCGAACTTGTTTATGGTTTAATCGAATCTAAGCCTAAGCCAAATCCAAACAGCATAAGCCTCAGCTTAAGCCGAAGTGTGGACGTAATAGGACTAGGTAAGCAGGCGAAATTTTGTTGGGCCCCAAAAGTTCAAGACCTAAATTGGGGATTACCCTTACGGGAACGATTCGTTCGCGATCGCATTCGAGGTAGAAAACAGACAGATCGATGAGCATGGCATTTACGGCATTTACAGACGTCAAGCGGGCTGGCACCAAAGCTATCCGGACGCTCACGAATTATCCGAATTCTCTGAATAGTCTAACGTAAGGGCTGATACCCCATGCTCTTTTTCGAGCGGCAGACTGCGCAGTTTGACAGAATCACAAATACTGAATTGCATTATTGGCATTGCCAAGAATAGCATTATTCGGCAAGGACAAAAGGTGGTCAACGTTCTTGCGACGGCGGTAGAGGGACAGACTCCATATCGAATTCGAGTCGTCCTCGTTTGGCGTGCACAAGTCGATCATCGTAAATGTATCCATCCATGCGGTGAATGTCTGCTAAAACAACGGCTTCAGTTCATTTAGACAACTTAAATCTTCTAGGGATAAAGCTCAGACCAATGATCTTACGTGGAAGCAGTGCAGCAGGCTTGTGATTTTGTCAAGCTCCGTGAAGTAATCCACTCGTCTGTCCTTACAATGATGATGAAACTCTCGGAGGATGCCGTTGACGTATTCGCTGTGGACGTTGAGACTTGGGAAGAAGTCCTTCTCTAAACTAGACATATGCACCTTGCTAGTCTCCGTTTGAACTTCTCCTGCGAGATCCAATGAAACTGCACTGACAGGCAACCATGTATAATCTCTCCCTTCTGATTTTGACCTCCAAAAAACTCCCTTGGTCCCCCCTTACCTATAATAGAGCCCACCGCAAAAATTTTGTTTTACGATGTAGCCTTTGGATTTTTTCCCTGTATATAACCGGTAATCACGCAAAAATTTGCTAGTGATAATACTCAAAATTAAAAAAAACAATCAATTAGGGACGGAATTATCTATTCTAGCTCACAAGTCAGGACAAGTTATAATGCGACATTAAGCTAATTAATTTTAGAGACCTTTTTAGCGAGGTGGATAAATGTGGATTGTGTGGTGCTGAATATTGTCGCTTTGGTTTGGAACACACTTGCGTAGTATGACCTACCTACCGTAGCGAGAGAAAATAAGTCGAAACAGAGTGGCAAGCGCCATTTCATCCAAGCCGCTTCGCTTGAGACTTCCCGCCATTAAAAGTTGCCACTTCATACAATTCTGGGCGCACTGCCTGGAACCGTGTAGCTGTCTTGGTAGGGCAGCGCATTCCACATACCGACCAACCGTGTCCGCATGTGTTGTAGCCATCGAGCTGGAGAAGAACCGTTCCGAAGCATCGCTCGTCGCCGGAACAAAGCTCTCGTCCATGTAGAAGATTTTGCGGCTCATGTCGCCGTGATTGCGCATTGTTGCAAGCACGACTTCGAAGACGACCCATACGCAGGAAAAGTGGTCGACAAGCGTGGTCTAAATAGAGAGATTTCCGTCGTGCTGGTTGATCAAAAGCGCCAAGCTAATGAGGACTTAGACATGGCGCGGACTTCTGTGCCGTTTGGACTAGGGCTGGGGACCCTTGGGCCAGGAACGGAAGCCCAGGGTAAAAATTAAAACCGAAGCCGGAAACCGAAGGCCAAAGCCAAAAAAAAACACCGAAGATCGAAGCCGAAGCTCTGCAAAACGCTCACGGGCACCACCCAAAAAATCTGTGATGCTTACATGGGTCAGTGTGGCACTTAGCTAGGCACCGCCTGAGGACATTTTTATTAAAACCAAATTCAGGTCTAAAACTTGCTTGGTAACGGCTGCCCCGTAAACCGTCGAAACGCTTCGGTTTCTTCGGCCATTTTGACCCAAGCCCAAGATTCGGTTTCTTTTGAACACAGCAAAAAGAACGCCGAAGCCGAAGATTCCCCAGCCCTCGTTTTAGACTGAGAACGGCACGGAATTGTGTCCGTGGTCGACCCATTCCGTGCTGACCCCTCCCCCGTTCCGTGTTAACGGCACGCCGCGCAATCGCTCGTTGAGATTTTGTTTGTTTGCAGCTAGCACAGAGTCAACGAAAAGGCAACGCTAATATTGAATGCGGAAACGTGCGTTTCAAGGCCTCGAGGCTCTTGCACGATTTAAGAACGTAAAAACTTAATTCGCGATTTTTGCGTCCCGATGACGTACCATGTCCAAACGGTCGCTTAAATAGCGACTTCGAACGGGCGCAATAATGTTCGCGAAGTATTCTTTGATTGCTTGGATCTCGATTTGGTACATCAGGTTCATCGAGTGCCTTGAGATGATTTGGTGCGACGCTCGCTAAACAAGGAGTCTGAATCGAAGGACGCGTCTGTCGTATCTTCAGTTTAGCTTCTCAAGCAAGGGGCATTTGACTGCCAAGTCCGTCGTTTTCAAAACAAGCGTCCTAGACATGAGCGAGCGGCCTAATGCTGCTAACGGACTGTATCCTAGGTCCGTGCAGGACCGCAGTTTTTTTTTTACAGCCTTCGCAACGGAGTCAGGTCGTTCTTGCGCTACCATTAATCGACTGTTTCCTCCCATACGGAACTAATATTCTAGTGGGTTACGAAGTAGTGTGGGAGGTCAGTGTCGTATGGCTTCGGTTTCCTAACCGTACTGAATACCAGGAAGGCCAAGTCTAAAGCAACCACACATCCGTGCAAGGCTAACCACTTGCTAGGACGACATTTTACCTCATTAATTCCCAGCGAACGAGCGGCCTTGATGCGCTGCAGGAACATCGACTTGTGGAAGGCCACGATTCGGCCAAGCTGCGTGCCGTCATGCGTTTGTATCCGATGAATGTTCGCCTTTTGGACGCCTAAGCACATTTCCGATTAGTTCAGTATGTGCAGTAAGGACAGACCTGTTATCGTCATCCCCATGGCAAGGCATTTCTGGAATCGACAGTACCGGCAGTGGCCCTTGCCATTCGCTAAATACTGTTTTTTCCTGCATCCAGATGCAGTACACACGTATGCGTACCCGGTCGCGATGGGCAATTTCCTGACGCGTCGCAGCGGAACCGTTGTCGATGTACGACGACTCGACGAAAGAACGCTAAAAGTGCAGCTTGTTCTTCATGTTACACTAAATTTCCTTTGGTTAACCTTTCTTTTTGTCAATAGAAAAAGAAAATACACAAAATTGGTATTATTATTTCTATCTTTCGTTAAAAGAAATAAAAACTAATGTTTAAATACAAAAAAGTTAAAAAACCCGAAATGAAAAACAAAAGCCGATCACTGGCGGCAAGTGGAATAACTCACCAGCGCATGCCTTACAAGCATCGGCGCCGAACTGCTTGCCAACTGACGCTTTCTGCGAACCACACACCGAACATGTCCTCTTCTTCGTCCCTTCCAGACAATCGGACATTGCGTTTGATGACTGGCCTTCCATAACGAAGTACTGACTAATTTCCGGAAAATCGCTAGCTCACTGGCCGAAATGCGGAAAAACTGAAAGCTGGTTAATCCTCCACGGAGCTTGAGAAAAAGGTAAGCAAATAAAACGCGAATGGAGTCTGTGCAGCAAGTCGTTTAAAGCGGCTGAACGTCGGCCCACGAACAAACAAATACTAAGGCAGCAGCGCGGGTGTGTGTGTAAATCGCAGCGCGGCAAAAGCGCAATACGCCGTTTTTCCCTCTACCGCGAAAGGGAGTGCCTGGAGAGAGTCGACCGAAAGCGCGTGAATGCACCTGCACCCGACACAAACGCAACACCAGAGAGCAGCGAACGCGTTTCAACTGATCTCTGTTTCGCTTGTGTCATCATGTGTTTCGCTCGCCGGCCACGAGAAGACTCGAGTGGAGGCAAGAACAGCCGTGAGGCTCAAAATCAAAGCGGGTCAAAGCTTTACGTGTTGTTCAAGCCATTCCAACGCTAACCGATTTTAGATGACGACGGTATCAGCTAGCCACTAGTTCAATGTCATTTAGACATCTTCAGTACCGGTTAATCAAAATGGAGTATCGAATGAAATTTCATCCAATTTGTGTATAGCTTCATCACAGATTCAATGCAGGCTAGAATCTCAGCCTGCATAGTATACACTTTTTTACGGATTGTAATGTAGGCATCACTGTTAGAGGGTTCACTAACACGACTATCACGATGGTTCATGCGATGAAAGCCGTCTGGCAGATACTGAAATTCTTTAGCCCATGTTATGCGTCCACCTTCTCTGCGTATACAGTGGCTCGCCTAGGCGTGAACGCAGTACAAATGAACGTTTAAACGGGCCAGTAGTCTATATGTTGTGACGCCAGCGCTAATGGCGTCACCCAGGCAACCGACCCTTGAGGGAACGACCATGTGGTCTAAGTTAGTATTTTCTGTTCTTCTAGGAATTCTGATGGCAACCTTCATTCCAGGCAGGGATGGGCGGAATTTTTTCGACGACCGGGACCGGGACCGAGACCGGGACTAAAACCACCGGGACCACCGGGACCGAGACCGGGACCGGGACCGGGACCGAGACATCAGTTACTTTTCGCCCCAAAACCGGGGGGGGGGGGTCAGCCCCATGCTTAAATATGCTTACAGCGGTGAGGGAGGAGGGGTCGAACCCATGCTTACGTAAGCGACACTAGGTGAAATGGCCCGCCGCTAGGCGCCGCGCAGACGAAATTTTGACTATATTCCTCAAGTTTCCGTCTAAAATTCCGTTGGTGTCGCCTGCGGCGGGCTTTTTTCAACTCACTTCTGAATCGGTTTTGACCACTTATGTCAATTTTTTGCCATAAATTGCGTTGCTATCGCATGCGGCGGCCATTTATTCACTGAGTTTTGGAAAGATTTTGGATGACGTTGAGACATTTTTTCAGTAGAAGTTTTTTAGGAAAACAATGACACTGTTTTCGATTTTTCAAAGTATATTAGCGAAAATTGTGTTCCACTGAGGTCGCATATGACCACATTCTCACGGAAATTAGCCCACCGCAGGAGATACCAGAAATTTTGGCCTGATTTCACGATTTCGACATAAAACATGGTCGGTGCGCTGCGTGCGGCAAATGGTCAAAAAGTCGAAATGGGCGGGATTTTTTCGATGACCGGGACCGGGACCGAGACCGGGACCAAACCCACCGGGACCACCGGGACCGAGACCGGGACCGAGACCGGGACCTGCCCATCCCTGATTCCAGGGGAGGGTTTCATGCTTACATGTTATAGCGACCCCGATATAGCTAGCATGCGTCCATAGCAAGGTTGCGCCTGAATTCAGGGTACAGGTTTCAGGTGATTTTCCGGTTCACGTTTCAGTTTCCGGGTTTGAAAAGGACGCAATTCAGGTTTCAGCTTTCTGGTATTAGGTTTTGAAAAATTAGTTCAGGGGCAACGTAGGTCGGTAGCGATCAAGAATAAGAAATTTAATTCAGGTGGGCATATATTCGTGCATTGTGAATGCGAAAATTATGCCGGCGAATCAGTATTCACCAGCATAAGTTTCGCATTTGCTAAGTACGGTCATGCAATAGCGGTAGGCGCAAGTGATAGCGCTATGTGCATGCAATATCGCTATCGCATGTGATACCGCAACGCGCAGGGCTTATGCATGTTCGTGCGACAAATATTCATTGGCAAATCGACTCTTGCAGTAATGCAACCATGCATGCATGCATGTGATCATTAAGGCGCATGCGGTAGCGCTGTTAGTTGAATGCAGGGATCGAATGCTATGCGACTACTGTGGCGCTATGTCACACGGGCTAACGAAGTGAAAGAGCGTCTGTCAAAGGAACATATAACTTTCTCGATAGTCCCTTACTGATTCAACCTTCTGGCACGAAAGAAACGGCTCACTTAAAGTAGCCTTGCAATAGACGAGTACACGCAGCCACGTGTGCATGCCGGATGCAGGTAACTAGCTGCTGGCTGTGCTCTCAGATATAACCGGGCAATTTGCAGTTTCTTCCGGCTACCGCGAAATGACGCGTGTAATTAAAAAGCGTTTACACAGGATGTGGATGTCCGCTTGGTTTACTGAAACGTTCACATGGCGCGTTGTGGTACAGACTCCATCAATCTACGAATGTGCCTTTGTGTGACGTTACTTGAACCGTCGACCGAATCCTATGGGGCTGTCCAGAAATTGTGTAATATAAATTTTTGCACTGAATTCCCCCCCATGCCCGACTCCCCCCTGTAATCATTACACAATTTCTGGACGTTCCCTATCCAAAAACATGAAAGCCGTCCTGGAAGCAAAATAGGGCGGAGTGAGTGCAGTGTTCTGATGCCACTTGAAACGGGCTTTGAACTGGATATTTATGTTTAGCCGTTACGTAAAAGTCTACAGCGAATCCTCAAGCGGGACAACGTCGTCTGATTCAAAATATTTTTGTGAGGCCCGCTCTTTTATGCTAACTGGATTAAATGTGACATGAAAATGGAACTACGTAAAACCTTTATTCTCACTCAGTGAACTCTTGTTTTAGTGACCCAGAGTTCTTCCCCGATGAATGGCTTTCGCTGACAATGTGTCTTAGGAGATGCGTGCGGTCAGTAGTGAAGACTACAAGGAAGATGTAACTCGAACTGGACGCAAGGAAAAGCACGTATGGTTCTATTTGGATTAGAAAGAAGAGGCTTCCTACGTAGTCTTAAGTGGCAGTAAAAATGTCAGTCGTACCTAAGTCAGGAGACATAGTAATGATATATGGGGTGTGTAGCTAGATTAGAATCGACCTAGCGCCGATTAGTTCATCTTCGACCTGGAATTTTCCCTTACCTATGTTCTACTTGAAGCTTCCTTATCTGCAGACTATTTGATGCTTGCAGCAATAAGTCGTTGGTTCAGAAACTTTATCTGCATCACGTCGCATGCGGTCCAGTGTGGATACGTCTAGTCAGCATAAAAATTAGGGCCAATTCCAAGACGGTTATTCTCCAGGTCCACGACAAGGCAGTTCTTTCGCGCTAGAGCTGCGCCAATGTTGAACGTCGGATAATCGTCGTCGCCCTCTACATTTAACACACACTTTGAACCGGTATCATTTGAAGGCTTGATGAGTTCAATGGGCGGGATTTCGAACTGCACGCCAGCTAATGTCAGGAAGAGCGAAGGCATGGTAGCGTTGCAGTAGACGGAATAAACGCCGTATTCGTCCTTGACCGCGCCCGCGACTTGAGCCATGCCGTCGGTAATTCTCCTTGGGGCACTTAGGGCGCTAAATAAAACATTGGGCCTAACTTTCCTAATGCAAAAGTCGCCCCAAATTTGGTCGTCGCCAAAAAGCGTAAAAATATGGTCAATAAAGACGCTTATCCCATCCTGTTCCAGACGCGATGAAACCTGTAATCGCTGTGTGCTTTCCATGGACAGCTGAGGGAGCATCGTCACATCGTCCAACATGCATGCGCTTACTAGAGATTCCGTGGAGAATTGTTGAGATAATCGGATTTAGGATACTCTAGGGGTGGGGAAACTTACGCTTCGATCTTTTCTATTTTTTTGGTTTCGTTCTTCGGTTTTCGGCTTCGTTTAAATGATCGAAGGGACCGACGGTTTTCGATGGTTCACGCCGGCTCGCCGCAGGTGATACCAACAAAATTTTAGTCGAAACTTTGTGAAATGTAGCGAAAATTGCGCCGGTCGGCGGCGGTCCAGTTAAGTGTGCGTAGTGTACCACCACACCCTATCTGACTACTCTGACCCCCCCCCCCTTGTGACAGCGGGTTGCAGTTACTCGCATGCGACCCTCGATCCATATGTACTACACATCCTTAATTGGTCGTAGTAATGGTTCTGGTGTCCGATTTAACCGTCGCAAAGATACCTTTAAAGCTAGACCGGTGTTACTCTAAAACTGAACCGAAAGCACGGGGGGGGGGGTAAAACGGCCTGCGCTGAGGTCATCAGCGAAATATCAGACAAAAATTTGACAAATATATTGAAAAATTTCGCGGATAGGCGCCTGTCGGCGGGCCATTTTCGTGTACATCACACCCTATATGTTCGTATGGCATCAGCTTTTCTGCAGTACCTATGAACGTTTTCGAGAGCTTCGGTGTTCTTTTTTGCTTCGGACTTGGGTCTTTGGCTTCGGTTTCAAATTATACCTTCGTTTCGGCTTTGGTCCCTGACCCGAGGGGTCCTCAGCCCTAATGCTGACCCATACTGACCTCATGAGCAGTATCCGCCCGGGTCGAGTGCGCCCGCTATGCAAGGCCTAGGTAAACGGTACTTCAGGCAGTCTCATAGGTCCGACCATTGTGTTAAAATAGGCTTGAAGTGATGTCCTAAGCGTCTTACGTTGATGACAAGTCGACGGTAGCGATCCACTGCTCACCGCGTGGCGGGGCCGCTTGAAATCCGCCAAACGATACTTCATCGAGATAGA
The DNA here is from genome assembly GCA_020875895.1 of Aphelenchus avenae. NCBI lineage: Eukaryota > Metazoa > Nematoda > Chromadorea > Rhabditida > Aphelenchidae > Aphelenchus > Aphelenchus avenae. The sequence continues at coordinate 135,236 of JNEY01000138.1, read as the reverse complement.
CGTAGGTCGGCCTGGTGTCGATGGACGGTACGTATGCTTTAACGGTCCCACAATTCAACATGTCCAAGTCGCCGTATGTGATCGTTCCACCGGGAAGATTCGCCGAACCGTCGCCTTCACGCTTCAGAGCGATGGTGAACATGTTGTGCTTTACGATTCCGCGCTGTTTGGCGTTTAGGAGCAGCGGCACCATTCCGGGTACGCCGTCTCCAAAGCCAGACGTTGCGATACCTGTGATGGGTCACCGTAAGAAAGAACCGATGAAGTTTTGTACTGTGCCCCGCAATCCTGAACTCTTTAGCCAGAAATACTGTCCAACAAGAAACTTTGAGAAAAATCACCATCTTGAATTTAGTGAACAACGAACGTTACCAAGCACCCCATCGAAGGCGTCGTCCAGTGGGAATTCACCACTCGTTGCTTGGCCAAAGGTTTGAGAAGGAATTACAAGGCCGCCCCTGTCGACCCTGCCGCCCAACTAAGCGCATGATAAACCATTTTTAGCATTAAAATCAAAAGCATACAGTGACCCAGTCGATGCCGATGAAACCTTTGCCTTGCGCGGTGAACCCGTAGACGTCGTCGAACTGCGTTCCATTGCTGCGATACGTCGTGGACCTGTCACTATCAAAGCGATTGCGAAAGCCACAGCCGCTAGCGAATATGGTTGGCGAACGCCCCATAGTTTGTGTTGCATTGCAACAGTGTTGCTCGCAGAGGTTCTTGCAAAACGCTTAAGTTCCAAGCTTAGCGAGATTTCAGCCACGAAATGAAACATACCGGCGTGTTTGCAAAAAGATTCACAAGGCTTGGAAGGACAGGTCTTATCCGGTACCCAGAATTCGCTCGTTCGCAGGTCGACAAGGACCCGAAAATGCTGCG
>JNEY01000138.1:92852-106011 GCA_020875895.1 Aphelenchus avenae | reverse complement strand
CCTGGGTCGAGGATTCTCCGGCCACTTCCACTGGCTGGTCGTCTGGTCGTTGTACTGCTTGACGGCGTTGTTGACCGCATTCCGGAGGTACTTGAGACGTTCCAGAGCGCGTCCTTCGAGAGCCGGTACATCACGGTAGTCTCGCAGCTTCTTGTACTTCTGTTGCTCTTCTTCGAGTTGCTCCTGCGTGTGCTTCGTTGCGTCGTGCATCCAGACTTGGGCTAAAAACAGAAGGTTGTTACTGGTCCTTTTGAGCCGCAGGTAGCGCTCTTTGAGCGGAGTTATGCGTCTTGCCGTGCCCGCCTGGACGTCTTTAGTTGCTGGTCCGTCTGCATTCACGAAGCTCCAGGTTTTCCTCTCGTCCTCAGTTAGTGTATCGGACAGCAGGGTGATCGCGTCTGCATAGAGAATCTCGTAGTTGGCTAGTGCAGGTAGTGAAGTCCGTGACGTGGTGCTGGTCTGATTCGACATAGTGGCTCACCTTTTGTCGGTGGGTGCCTTTCGATCTTTGGCAGACGTGTGCTCTCGGCGATCTATTAAGCGGTCCCTGTGACGGTAGAGGTTATGTCTGGTCAGAATTACCACCTGGGAATTCCACTGGTCCGGCCTTTGCCTCAATCCGAATTCTCTTTGACGAATTCGATCCTCCGCCACCGCAAAAGCCGTCTGAAAGGTGAATACCTGGTCTGCTTCCGTGAAGCAAAGCGAGCACTGGTCCTGGTCGTATGAGTAGGCAAGAGCCCCCACTAACGAAATCCGCAATAGAAGAAATCGGGACAATTGTCTAGTGGTTTTCTGGTCTTGTAGAAGTGGAATTAATAGCCTCGTCTGCACTTATTACTGGATGGTTGAAGCGCTAATACGCATAAAAGGAGCGTGGAAGCAACGTCTGCAGGAATTACTGGTCTAGCGTAAGCTCAGTTGTAGCGCAATCCAGCATGGATTTAGCAGGAATTTATTGACGGAGCAACGTGCACGTGGAGCAAAGTACAACGACACTGAAATGGGCCAGACGGCCCGTTAATAACATGATTACCGTAGGCGCTTTGGCGTGGAATTCCGTGCGAGAGCCAGCTCTGGCGAAGCGTCTGCACGGAATGGAGGAAATTGGCAAACAAACAACTGACGCAGAACAAATGCAGACGGGAGTTAATAAAGTTAATAAAAACATGGAAAACGTTGTTCACGGTTTTCCACAATCCGTTCAAGAACTAGTCACGTACAGCGACCGATTCCACGATGACAAATCTCATAATTTCTTGATTGCGGTGCGAACTCAGAGTTTTCATGATGTGTACACCGGCGCTAATGCAGTTATCCTTTGCCTATACTTGGAGCTCGATATGACTAATCCGTGTTTAAAAGGTTTCCTTGCAGACAGAGACACGATGAAGATAGCTGTGATTGGAAAGTCAGCCTTTGGCGCCGATGTCTACAAAAGGCTTCGAGGTACGAACAGTGCTGTAGATGTATATTCTATTGTTTACGGCGAACGTCCGCATTTGCGAGAAGGGCTACTGAATAAAGAACTCTCGCATTTTGCAGAGGCTGGACACGACGTGGTGGTCGTTTGCACGGAGCCCGACAAGAATGGCCGGCCTGACCTGCTCGGTAAGCATTGTTATCAATGGGCTCTATCCGCAGAAAAAAGGTTAAACCAAAAAGTCGGGAGTATATCGGCATGGTTTGATCGTAAAATAGTTTTTAAAACAAATTTTCCCACATCAATGTTTTGCCGGTTGTCTATCGGACCAACTGGCCACAGTACCTAAGCATTAAACCATGAACGCATTTACAACTTGGTTCTTCAGCTTTGGAAGCGGAGAAGAGTGGCACACCAGTCATCAAAACAGCACGTTGGAGACGCAAGAATACGGACGGAAAGTGGGAGGTTCTTCCCGACTTGTTCGAGCAGTACAAGAGCTACGGCGCCGAACTCAACGTACTCCCGTTCTGCACGCAGTTCATTCCGCAAGAACTCATCGACCATCCCAAGCACAAGACCATCATCTATCATCCGTCGATTTTGCCGAAGCACAGGTGGGTCGAAGCCGGATAGAGAAAGGGTGGGCGAGAATCGTTTTTGGCACCGGATATCGGTCATTTTTGGACAATGGAATCATAACTGGCTAAAAAGACCGACTCATCCGATTCCTATGATTGTTTTCACAAGGCTCGTCGCGGGTGAAGCGAACGATATTTTAGGCAAAAATACGACTTTAACAAAAATTCGCTCTAGTGACGCATGGCGGCGAGCCAAGTCACCTAGCGCTGTTTGTTGAATCGGTTTTAAATGTGGGAATCAGACCGGAGTCGGAACTGGATCAGAACTTGAGGATCGGCCAGACCATTGACACATCCTCCTGCTTTAGGGGCGCGTCGGCTATCAGCTGGACTCTAATTCATGGTGACGAGGAAGCGGGTCTCTCCCTCTTTTGGGCCGACGAAGGTGTGGACACGGGACCGATTCTTCTCCAGAGGAAGTGCGCCATTGAGGAAAACGACACTCTCGACTCACTGTACAAACGTTTCCTCTATCCTGAAGGTGTTAAGGCTACGGTTAGTGCTTAAAAACGCAAACTTTCCCGCACTGCACTACGTTTCGAACTCATCCCTTCCGTACCGTGTTGCCGTGCCGTAGTAAGACTAATACGCCGTGTCGTTTACACTAAATACGGCGTGATGGTACGGCATGGCATAAAGCATGGCATTTGCGACATACCATACTCCTGGCCGTACTGACCATCCGTATCGTACTCCGTGCCGTACTGACCCCAGCACCGACTTGGCGTGCTGTCAATAGAGCAAAACGGTACGGTACGGAGTAAGGCACGGAGCGGTACGGTACGCTCTGCTAAAAAAACAAGATACCTACAATGCAATACCGACACGCGTTGCAGGTGGACGCGGTCAACCTGATTGCGCAGGGCAAGGCCCCAAGGATCGCCCAACCGGAAGAGGGAGCTTCGTACGAGCCGTACATTACGGTCAAGCCGGAGCTTGCTGAGATTGACTGGAAGAAGTCGCAGCGCGAAGTGCACAACTTCATCCGTGGCAACGATAGTGTGCCTGGCGCATGGACGACTATCAACGGCGAGAAAGTTACACTCTTCGGTAGCTCTTTGTGGAAGCGCTTTGAAGTGCCTGGAAACGCTCGTGAAGTGAACGCTGAGGGTGCGCCTGGCGGAACTGTCTGGACACATGACAAGGGATTACTCTTCAAAACGGCGGATGGGCGCTATGTATGTTCGGACGCTGTGCAAGCAATTATGCGCTTGGTTTTTCATTAGGTCTCCGTCGAAACACTGAAGCTTTCCGATGGCAAGACCATCAAGGCAAACAAGTTCGGCCTTGAGACTAGCGACGATGAGAAGCTGGAGCCACGGCCGGACCAATACTGTAGTATTCCCACACTGAGATTGGCAAATTTATTGTAAGGGCTGCGCGCGCATTACAGTAACTCGCTCAGTGGAAAATTACTGTAACTCATTGTACGCGCCAAAAATTGTCGATTTTTTGTCGATTATTGCAGGTTTTCTCTAAGGGGAATAAAGTTATCGAAAAACGCAACCGTACGTTTATAGGCACTGCATTTCTCCATCGAATGGTGTGCAATTTGCTCTATTTGGAGGAAAACTGTAGATTTTTTATTGGGCCGAAATGACATCACTTTTCAGTGAAAGACACTAATTTTCGCACATTTTAGCTTGTATCTCCCGCAAAGTTAAATTTATCGAGAAATCCAACCGTACGTTTGTAGCGCCTTTTGTCCTGAGCAGAATAAGCCCAGGTTTGTCTGTTTTGGCCTAAACATGAAAAATTTTTATTGGGCGATCTGAACAACACTTTTTGTCACTTTTTGGCATAATATTCAGTTAATTTCGCATACCTCTGCGCTAGGGCAATATTTCGAAAAAAGCATGCGCTACTTTTTGCTTTGGGACGTACTGATTCTAACCGCGTAAAGAGCATGAGCCTACGACTAATAGTCGCTGAGGTGTGTTAGGCCAAAGAGGGGTCCTTAAGGAACGGACGCGCGTTTTTACGCGTGTTCGGTTTGATTAAATGACTACATCTCGCGAACTACTTCATATTTCGAAAATCCCATGCGTACGATTCTAGAACAATATCTTGGGAATGTTTTGATATACAAATAAGGCTTCTAGCACAACTGACCGAAAAGTTGTGTTCGAGGAAACTCGAGCTATTCGCGCTGAATTTTTGCGCACGTCGAGGCGTTATTTAGGCCTGTTAAGACCATGCAGTACTGCCGAACTTGAGCTCAAAATGTAGCGAAAGATGTTCCAAATTCGATAAACACTGTTCTCGAAAATATTGTGGAAAATAAGCATGATACAACCGCTATAACAAGCTATATACTGTCGAGACGCTCGTAGCCCAAAGCAAAATCGGAGTTACAGTATGCGCAAGCGTATTACGTAAGGCCGTGCAGCCTTGCGCGCAGTTACTGTAACGTCGTTACTGTAACAGAAATTTGCCAATCTGAGTGTGGTTTGGTCCGGCCGTGGTGGTCACCGACCAGGAAAAGAAGCTTGTACCGGAGCTAAGGGTAAGTCAAGAGACGATACTGCGAAGGCATGCCAGCTTCTCTTTAGGCCGCTTGGAAAGGAATCCTGAACACGGAGATCAGCAACGATACGAACTTCTTCGCAGCAGGCGCATCTAGCGCGGACCTAACTCGTCTTCTGGAAGAGGTCAAAGGCATCAGCGGCGCCGAGGTTCAAAATGCGGAGGTAATTCCGTACTCTATGTATTATGTGCCACGACGCTTTCTAAGGTGCACATGGCGCCCACGTTTGACGAGTTCTTGACAACGGTCATCAAGAAGATGCGTGGCGAAGATGGGCCGAAGCTCGAGTTCCGTAAGGTTAGTTATATGCGTGATACGCATGCATATACGTACCTGTATAATTTTAGCTAGAATTGGAACGTAACAACATGCGTCTTACGATCCCGGTGCAGATGTTCATAAACGGACAGTTCTGCGACAGCGAGTCGGGTCGTGTTATGGTAACGATTGACCCGTCCAACGAGGAGACAATTTGCGACGTTCCACGCGGTTCCGCGAAGGACGTCGACGTTTCCGTTAAGTGCGCAGAGGAGGCTTTCCACTACGGCGAATGGTCGCGCATATCCCCTCGCGAACGTGGAAAGCTCTTGTTCAAGCTAGCCGATCTCATGGAGCAGCACCGTGAGGAGCTCGCAACTATCGAAAGCATAGACAGCGGCGCGGTGTACACACTGGCCCTGAAGACCCACGTGGGCATGAGCATCGACGCGTGGCGCTATTTCGCCGGATGGTGCGACAAAATACAGGTGCTCGTTTAGCCGCAGCGGGCCAACCTAGTGGCCGCACAAATGTAGGGGAACTTCCAAAATTCAAACCGAACCCGAACGTGAAAATGAAACCGAAGCATCTACCTAGTGCAAACGGCTGAAATTCGGTTTTTGGAGCTCATCCGAGTCCGCCCTACTGGAGCCAAAAATGCGTCAATTCCTAATTCCGAATCGTAATCCGACGTTTCCAACCCTGCTACGCACGTTTTAGGGCGCTACCATTCCGATCAGTGAGGCTCGTCCCAACTTTAACCTGTGCGTTACAATCCGGGAACCTATTGGCGTGGTTGGCCTGGTGACCCCATGGAACTACCCGCTCATGATGCTATCCTGGAAGATGGCCGCTTGCCTTGCAGCCGGCAATACTGTCGTCCATAAGCCGGCGGAGGCCTCGCCGCTCACTGCACTAAAGTTTGCTGAGCTGGCTGCTCGTGCTGGCATTCCACCAGGTATATCGACCAAGTCAAGTTCAAACATGTACTGAATTTTAAGGCGTCATCAACATTGTAACCGGGATTGGAAGCGAAGTGGGCCAGGCAATCGTAGACCATCCACGAATTCGCAAGCTGGGTTTCACCGGTTCCACCGCAGTCGGAGCCCACATCATGGCTAGGTATGCATTGAGCTGAATAAATATTGGAAACCGTACCATAGACGAGCCGTACCATACTCCGTACCGTACGCGGGATACGGTACGGCGGGCATAACCCGGTACGGAGTACGGTAAGGCTACGCATTCAGCACTAAAACGGCCCATGCCGTCCCATCCCGTACGACGGGCCATACCGTACTGGTACGGTACAGAACACGGTGCGGAGGTGGCAGTACGGTACTCAGGGGGTCAGTACAGCGTGGAGTACGGCATGCCGCTACCGGTTACAGATCTTTATTTCTGAGCACCTGTTTACGTACATATAATTTCAGCTGTGCGAAGTCCAACGTCAAGAAGGTCTCGCTGGAGTTGGGCGGAAAGTCGCCATTGATCATCTTCCCCGACGTGGATCTGAACCGTGTCGCCCGTCAAGCGTGCGATGCGGTGTTCTTCAACAAGGGCGAGAACTGCATCGGAGCCGGGCGTCTCTTCGTCGAGGCCAGCATCTACGACGAGTTCGTGCGTCGTGTGGTGGAGCTCGCCTCTAAGATTGTCATCGGCTACCCGCTGGACCGTAAGACGGATCACGGCCCACAGAATCATCTCGCCCATCTTCAACGCCTGGAAAGGTACGTGGAGAAGGCAGTCGACGGCGGTGCGAAGGTCGCATACGGTGGCAAGCGCGTCGATCGCCCAGGGCTCTTCTTCTACCCGACGGTGCTTACGGACGTTGTAGATGGCAGTTTCGGCGCCACTGAGGAGTCATTCGGACCGGTCATGCTAATCTCAAAGTTCCATGAAAAGTATTTATGTTTGTGCATGTTCCGCTCACGGCTCGCTCATTTCAGGGACGTGGACGAGGTCATAGAAAGGGCAAATCGCACCGAATATGGGCTGGCCGCTGGCGTCCTTAGCAAGGACACCAACCGTGCACTACGCATTGCACGTCGCCTCAAGGCCGGAACCGTGTTCGTCAACACGTACCAGAAAACGGACGTCGCAGCTCCGTTCGGCGGATTCAAGCAGTCCGGCTTCGGAAAGGACTTAGGCCAAGAAGCCCTCAACGAATATCTGCAGACCAAGACCATTACCATTGAATACTAGCCCACTATGTAGTATACACTTCCAACCAACAAAAAATTTCCAGGAATTTTCCATCTTATGTAGATTTTCCTCATAAAGTTAACCTTCATCATAAAAGCAATTAGTAAACTCTCTGACGGAAATTGAGCATCGTTAAACTGAGTGTCCGTTTAAGCGTTAATCGGCAAGTCAAGCATGGCTAAGCTCATACTCAGTTTTTAGATACCTAAGGCTTCGCGCATGCTAGACTTGCATTGCAATAGATGCTCTAGTGAAAGCAGCGTCACGGCACTGATAAACCGCTTTGTTCGCGTTATGGTAAAGAAACAGCTAGACGTCTGCCTGACGCTCGGTTTCCATGCCCATCGGCCGCCGCTTTTAAGTACAATTATTCAAAACAGCGGTAACATGCTTGCGTATTAACGTCGAACCATTAGCCACGCGTAGCGAGTGACATCGTTTTACAAACCTTGCATAAAGTTTGGCCGCAAACAGTGAATGCGTCAAAAGGGTCACCAGAAGAAAACCAACAGTGCAGTCCTAAAAAACTTAGCCGATGTGAAAGTGAAGGTAATTTTCTCGAACACTCATTGTACCGACCCTTTATTTGGTGTACCAGCGTTCCGACAAACAAGTTATTCTACTCATTTATTTTCCGTATGAACTTCCAGAGTATTTAGCGCTTTCCTTCGCCTAGTACATTGCCAGTGCTTGGTGCGCCTGTGTTCTCTGGTGAGAACACCAGACCAGCACTTTTTTGCACTTGCTTCCGCCTTAATAGTACGAACGGCGTTTCGCAAAGTGTTATTCGAGTTAATTTGTCACTGGAGCATTTGCACATCACATGCTTTGCACTTCGCGGTCATAGTCGAATTCTTATTTTATACCTGCAACTAGGCTTAAGTTCGTCTCGACCCCGTTACTTTGGTCAGGTAGACGAGTCGCGCAATGGTAACTAGTAAGGCGTGTTATGCCCAAAGTGCGAGATCCCCAATTCGCTGTGCATGCGTTGCGATATCACCGCAAAAAACGTCTCGCTAACGACACATGTCCGCCTCGCTCGCTATATAACGTTCCGCTCTAATGCCTCAGCGACGTCAGTGTCGCCCTAGTTATATAGATCACTAGACTTCCTCTTTTCACTTGGCCGCCATTGCGCATCGAACGCTAGGCGAGACCGGTGCAAGCATCATGCTCTCTGCAGTCACTAGTAAGATCCTTGGAGTAGTTCTCGTTCTGGTCCTGGATGGCGCTGAGACTCTGTCCTGCTACGAAACCACGGAAGACGTAAGCAAATGAATGTCGAATTCCGACATAAAGTCGTCTTCAACAACTATCTAGAACACAAACGTGTTGAATGCGACGTTTATACGAGTGTAACCAGTATGATTCAGGCTGGTATTGAAGTAGTGGACAACGCCAACTGGACCTACTGCGCAATGATTCCGTCCCGAATCCTCGAAGACGGAACCTACCGACCGGGACGTGCATTCGGCGTCGGTTCCGACACGGACACGACCGACGTTTACTGGGCGTCTTTCGGGCATCAAATACCGTTCGTCGAAACGCTGTCCTTTTGCATCATGGAGGTGAGCGGCAAGCTTATTTGTATCCGGCATGATTCCGATCTTCCAGCGCTACGATTGGAGCCTGATGTTCCGCAACATGGGTGAGAGGCCTGCACCGGAGTTTCTCTTCCGCTGCGTGTGCAAACAGGATCTCTGCAATGACCCCAACCACTTTAACGGCTTTCTACCCAGAGGAATGGCGCCAGTGGTCGACGACGCACCGGACGCAGGTGATTTACGTTGATCTAGTCGACAAATGAAGAACGTCAAATAACACACTTCAAATTTTCTACAACGATTTGTTTGAGGTCGTGGATGCGCTTAGTCCATTAAACAGTTGGCACCAAACTACATCAGGGCAAACAACGCGTTCTTGTTTAGGGTCTCAGTTTAGGTGTCATCACTCTTGTAAGAAATGTGTACAAAATGCTTATGGTTATATGGCAAGGATCTGTTTGGTTAAGTGGGGGGGGGGGAAACTTTAGGTGGGGGGGAAAGTTCACCTAAAATTTTAGGTGGGGGGAAAGTTTACCCCCCACCTACCCCCTGTACTTTCCCCCCCTCTTAAAGTTGGCGGCCTATTGGACCTGTTTGGTTAAGTGGGGGGGAAAGTTCACCCCCCACCTACCCCCTATACTTTCCCCCCCTCCTAAAGTTGGCGGGTTGTTTTCCCCCCCACCTAAAGTTTTTCCCCCCCACTTAACCAAACAGATCCTATGGCAAATAGTGATGAAGATGCTCATTCCGAGAGTAATAAGAGCAGGTTCCGATTCACATAGGCATGAGCTTCTTTCCTAGCATGTCCGGCCCCATGTTGAGCTTGCATTTTGATATCTTAGCGACACCGTCCTTGAACTTTGAACCGGAATCCAGATCCAAAAGTTCGAACTTCCAAGAAGAGAAATCTGTCCTCGCTGGAACGCACATGACGTCGGCAACTCTTTTCATGATTCAGCGGAGTATCGTTTAAAGAGCGAACGTACGGAAGTCACGTCTAAATGCTGGTTTGAGTTTATTATGCGAATCGACCAGGTCTTGCGAATACCGGTTTCATTGTCTGCGTACCCGGAATGACCGGAAAATTAGCCAGCAGCTCAATGATGCAATGGGGGCGGGACTGGTCCATTAACCGGGGCCCGAAATCTCCGGATCTCGGACCGGGATCGGACCCCCCCCCCCTTCCAACCCTGCCGTGGGATCAAAAGTTCGCAGGCATTAACTACAGATCCAAGCTTGGAAAAACGCTTGAATCCAGAACGCACCCACTAAGCGAGTCAGGGCCGGATACCTGGTGCACATGGCTTACTCGGTTTTCATACGTTACACGCCATATTTTCCATACAAATTCTACGTGTTTAGTAGCGCGCTGTTTGTTGTCAGGTTTTACTCGCATTGCGAAAGGCGAAAATTGGGCTTCCATTTGAGATCTTGCATGTGCGCGAATAATCTCATAATGTTCTAGGGCGACCTCGAAAAATCGCGATTTTAGGGGGTTAGCCCCTTCTGCCAAAACAAATATAAACTCGTTTAAATAACTTTTCAAGGGCTATCGAATGATACCAAACACGAGGTAGTAGCGAAAAATTGTTCTTAGGGACCCCCGAGCCGATTAGGGTTGTATGGATTCCCTGCCCATAGACAGAGTAACGTTTCTGCGTACCCTCAGACATGCACAGTCTACACGCCGCTCATTAAATCTTCCCACCCTGACCTTGTCCTTTTGCCTTGTCTAGTCTAGTATAGATATGTCATTAGCTACTACGCCTCTAACAACAAGCATGGGGTTGACGGGCATAATTAGAGCTTTATTGCCGGGCGTTAACAGCCCACGGTCCGGGGTCCAAGACAACTCAGGACAACCGATAAGTGGAGGTGGTAGCGAACGAGACTTGTGAGGTGCCTCAGAAGCTGCGATGTGGCGTTCGTCGAGCACGGCTGGCGGCGACACTGGTGGCCGAACGCCGATATGTAGTTCACGACGCCTGTTGGCTCGTACCGTTTAGGACTGGGCGCCCCCAGGCCGGAATCTATTCTGAACCCAAAATTTTGACCCGATTCCCGAATAAGACTTCTGAAAATAGTCGACGGTTAAAGCCCCACAAGTTGGCGTCTTTAGGGGAACGGGAGCGCCGAACCTTCTCTCAGGCCAAAGGCCCGCGAGAGGTAGCATCGCTCCTTACCTGTGTGCACCCCCTCTAGACCAATCCTAAAGATGCCACCGGCCACCACTCTCTTCGAACGCCTTCCGCTCCATCTACAAGAAACGGACCAGTATAAAAGGGCGCGTGCGTCGTGACTGCTGATGACTTTCGGTCGTCATTGCAAAACAAGAAATTTTTTGCCTGTTGTTCGTACATTTCCTTGAAACCGCCCAGACACGCAACTGTCTTAGCTCATGTTTTTGCATGCCATCCTTAGCAGCTAGGTGTACTAGTAGTTCTTTCATCGAACAACTTCCTCAGTTTAAGAGAAAGTCCACCGTTGTCCAAGGAAACCGGTTCGTCACGCAACCACGGACTGCAAATATTTTCACAACAAACGCTCGTTTCAAAGTAAAATGCCGTTTTTTTGCATTGTTATTGCTCCACCCCCGCTTTGCTATATAACCGGGTGCATAAGCGCTAGATTCACAGTCAGACCGAGGTCATCCTTGCAGGACAAAATGCCCCTTGAAAGCAGCTCCATTCCGGCCGTTCATCACGTCTTCGACTCCACGCTGCACGGCCTTGCCGTAGCGCTAAACGTAGCGGTGTTGCTCGCCATGAAGAGAGCTTCGGCGAAGAAACCGTACCCTTTCCGACCGGCGATCACGGCGACATGTCTCTCCGATATCGCGCTGAGCGTCGCGTAGTTCATCTGCCAACCGGTACGCTTAGAGTCGTAACTTTTCCGACAGTTTGGCCTGTCCAGGGCTGGGCAGATCCTGGCCCTGTACTCCTGGAGGTCTAGGTCCTGGTCCTGGCCGTCAAAAAGCGTTCCCCATATTGACTTTCGGTGGTCCGCCGCGAGGCTAGGCCGACGAAAATTTCCGTGTTTTATCGCAGTTTCTTCATAATCCCGTCAAATCGTCCATGCAATTCCGCCTATACCCTAGGACACGTATCCTAAGGGTTCAAGTCTGTCTCTGTGAGACCGAGAAGTTTTGCCAGCCTCGCATCGAGAGAAAAGGCTAGTCTTGGTCCTGCTCGTGTTCCGGGCCTGGGCTAGTGGCCATCGATGCCTGCTCCTGGTCCTGATGAGTACCCAGCGCTGTTCTCGTCCCCTTAACCTGCGCATTTTTTCAAACAAAGGCTTAGGCGGCCTTCGTAGTTGACGGCTCGGCGTTCATGGTCTCCAACGGGTTCCTGGCATTACGATGGCCTCAGTTCGACCTGCACATCCACGTGTTTTGGGTGGCTGTGTTGAACGCGAACATCGCATTCTTACCCTTCCCGTTTGCATTCCGCTTCTTCTGCGTTTGCCGGTATGTCAACAGAAACTATCCACCGAAGTTTGGGTTCTTAACGGAAACTGGAACCGCCGATTTTAGTGAATGCAAGCCGACTACGAGACTAATCGTGTCTCTTTGCATATTCCCAGTTCTACAAACAGTCATCGGTACGCTGAGTGCGCATAACTTTATGGTCACTGGCGGCGACTTCCAGGACTGGGCGGCCGTCAAGCTTCAAGAAATGGGATGGTACCCCGCGGGCAGCGCGTCGCTTTCTGGCTTCATATCTGGAGGTTACTGGGTACGTGGACAACGTTTTCATACAAAAAAAAGCATAGAGTCAAGCAATCTTCTTCTCGTAAGGATTTCTAAGAATTTGATGGGACTCTTAGCCTCATCTCTTCGGCGATTGAAGTTATGAGTACTACCTAACTAGAAGCGTGGCGCGCTTCACGCGCCGCGCGTCTAGGAAATGTGCTTTATGACATGGAAGGGTTACATGGCGAGTATCTCATTCTTGAGGCAAGACATTGGAGCTCCCTAAATACGACACATCTCAGGAGTCAAAATGAAGAATGATTTGCCCATAAGCTCGTCAAGAACTAGCAATAAAAGTTGAGTTAGCTCCAGAACCGCAATTACAATCATGTGATTTCAGAGCGACTCACGAACGCTTATACAGTTGATCGTAGCCACGGTGACGAGCCTGCTCTCTATCGTCCAGATCGTCTGGTACCAACACCGCGTGATACTGCACCTACGTCTACCCGACTTCCAAGCGCTCCCGGAGCGTACAAGGCAGATGCACGCGGAGTTGAACAGGGCACTCATAGCATTCGCCATTACGCCGATTGCCCTCAGCGGCGCCAATATGATGTTCTTCAACGTGGCAGTTGCCTTTCAGCTGCGGATCGGCTTGCTCGGCGTTGTGACAATGACCCAGGTGTCCCTCGTTTCGGCGGCCAATCCCATTGCAGCGATGATCCTGATTAGACCCTTCCGTAAGGAGGTCGGCGCGTGGCTCGCGCCTAAGCCTGGATCCGCTTCGACGACTTCAACAGTCGCATCCGTTGGAGCCAAAAGGTTTCACCGAACTCCGGCTATGTCTGTGTGAAGCGCTGAAATTCA
>JNEY01000138.1:62287-73921 GCA_020875895.1 Aphelenchus avenae | reverse complement strand
AGCAGGGTCTGGTCCCCCTTAGGGTGAACCGTCTGACCTTTGCTAGGCATGGTAACACAAGTAAAATACAACAAACAAACAAAGAAATATAAATGAAACCCCTATAAAGAAACCCCTAGGTAGGGACCGCTTTATATGAGGTGATGACGCTTTGTATGAGAGTGTAAGATCGACTTCTTTGAGTGAGCTTTCGGTTGCTGCTCGCTGAGCTAGCTACTTACCAGCTCAGGGGAAACCCCAAAAAGGAAGGTTTGGGTCCTTAGGGAAGGACCCGAGAAACCAGCTGATGCTGGCCCAAGTACAACCAGAGGCTGTACCTGTTCCGGGTGGTACCACACGTACGGTGGTACCTGTTTACCGGTGCGCGTACGGCAACCGGATCGCTGCGCGTACGGCAACGATGATGCGACCGCCTACGTATGAGGCGGCGCTAGGGCTTGGGGCTGGACCCAAACCTGGGGAACCTAGCCCGAAAAACCAAGGGATAAGGGCCAGAGGACCTTACCCACCCAACAAGAGAAAAGGAAACTTACCCCTGCAGAAGGTTCGCTTCCCTCCGGCTTGTCGCAACGGCTTTACTTAAGGCACAAGTAAAATAATGTGAGCAAAGTACATGGGAAGATGCATATTCGCACACTATGAGGACTACATACAATAGGCGTCTTGGGTTGCGCTGCAACTCCAAGCGTATCACGGTCGCACACTATGAGAAGCTTGCCCTGCATGTGAGGTACAAGCCTAAATGCAAGCACAGCACAAGAAATGCATTCCCAACAAATGAAAACCTTATGAGCGCTTAGTGTGGGCCGGGATAGGGTTGGAGGGCAGGGACGCCTAAGCCGAGAACGTATGAGAAGGTCCCTACTCATAATAAAGCAGTAAAGTAGGAATCCTAAATTCTTAGTGTGAGGGTGCTGCAAGCGGTTCTCCGCTGGAGATACCGCTTTTGGGGGCAGCGGGGCTACAAGGTTGCTCACCCCTTATTTAGGAAGAATAAGGGGTGAAAATTATGTATAATTTAGTTAAATTATAAAAGAAAAATGAATGTGAAAAGGTCGCATTCGTATGAGGAAATCCGCGTGCTGCGCTGCAGCTACGCGTCCGATCGACCGTCGGCGGAGAGCGTATGAGGCGCTGTGAGGAGCGCTAGCAAGCGACCTCCACAGCGGACCGTCTGAGGCCAAGTGGCATCGACCACATTTGAATTGGTCGATAGACCATTGTGCCGCCCGAAGCCGCCCGCATCGGCGCGGCACCCAGCACGACTCCAGCGGCGCAGCGGTCACTGCGGCGCGCTTGGCGAAACGCCCGCTACTAGCGGTGCGTTTGTTGTAGACCTAGTGGTCTACAACACCACCCTAGCTACGCCACTGGCTGCACCTTGCCACGTGCATATAAAAAGGACGCACGTCCAGAATTTGTACTTACCGGCACAACGTTAAGTCGAAGAGCAGTTTTTATTCGATGAAGGAAAAGGTCGCTGCGAAATGCATTGACACCATGAAAATCATCAGATTCGCTTTCGCATCTGCATGCATTTCCTGGACTTGTCGCTGCCGGATCCGCTGAAACCTCTAACCCTTTTTACTTGAGGCTACAATAGCAGACACTCACGCACGAATCTCATTCCGATCTGTAGACAACGTGCTAGTCGGCAGTACTGGCATGCGACGACATTGTGGACTGGAAATAAATACGGTTAGGTACATATACGGTTTGTGCAAGTTTGTCATCTTGCTTTCGGCGGACCGCATCAGTATGATTGTCTGACCTATGGGTCGGACAATAATGTACAGAGAGGCTTCTATCTCTGCAGTCAGCAGAGCCGTTTCCTTGCACATTTCAAGACGGAACATTTTATGAGATAAGAAAAAGCTTCGAGAAACGATTAAAAAACTTGTAAAAGAGCGTTCGGAAAAAAACGTTATCCTGATTTAGCACCTTTTGGGCCCGATCCTCCCCCTCGTAAGCATTTCGGTATTAGACCCCTTCCCCGATAACCGACTTATTTCAGAACGGTCCATAGTCCCGTGACATCCTAAATCTTGTCCGTCCAATACCGGTCAGTTCTGGATCCGGTCTTATTCCTTAAACCAAAGATTGTGCCGACTGATTTTTTTAGGATTTAGCCGTGTAGCATGCAGCTTCGGTTCTTTACTCTCTCTATCACTACTCCTAGACAGGTACGTTACGGGACTGCGTTCTTCTGGCCTTCCCTGCGCAAACATTTCAACGTGCGCGCTCACCCGTCCGGCGAGTGTTGACAGAGCATTGCTTAGAGTGACGGCAGTGATAACGCTTTCGACCTTCGTACGTGCGACGGAAGAATGCTAAAAATTGATTCCGGAGCCGCTAGAATCACGCCTACCTGCGCAAGCCCGACACGCAACGGCACCGTAGTTGAGAGAGCGGGTGATCTCGCTGCAGACCATACATCGACGCAGAGAGGCGACTCGTGGCTTTGAAAGCAAGGCAAAACGTCGGCCGTCCATATAGCTAGAACACGTTCCAGGAACCTCGATTGGACCTTATTTGCTAAAAAAACATCGACCTTAAACTTCAAACTGCTTTATTTTAGGCGTATTTTGCATATTTACCAATGTTTGAACCCAAGAAAACAAATGCCAGGGTAACAACTTCCGAAATTTGTGGCACTCTTTGCTCTGTGGGATTCGGAACCTGAAATATAACGATTTCGATCTCGCCAAAAGGAATTTTCGGCAGGTTACGTTTAATGGCGACAAGTTGATGCGCTGAAGAAACAACATAGTGCAATGATCGTGACCATGCAGCCTCGAAGGAGGCAGTGGAGGGTGCGTTATCAGTACAAAACTGCGTGTAATTTGCCCTCTGACGCAAACATTGGGCGAACCGTCCAAAAAGCATGACTTCAGCTGAAAACAACGAAGAATGGAACACCTCTAGGAGCGCCCATGTCACCACATTCGGATAAGTTACGCCGAGCAAAAAGACTCGCCCCGTCGTTTGTTTGGGAGCGGACGCTTGAAACAGACATCGGCGGTGTCGTCGTTAGACGGCTAACCGTTGCCTGAACCCTAACCTAACCCAAACCTTGACCAGTGGAAATGATGCGTCGTGCGCCGTGTCATTACGGCAGCACGACACGGTGATGGTCGGCAGGGCACACACATTCACGGCGCCATAAAATTCCGTGTTTCTCGAAGGAATATGCACAGAAGCTAGCTGCGCGAAATGCAGGGTAAAAATTACCGGAGACCGAGCTTGAGAGCTGAAAAAATAGTAAGCGTCTCCCGAACGTACTTTGAGCAGCGTGTGCTACGTGTCTGCAAAAGTTACGGAATGCTGATTGACGACTGTTAAACGTACCGCTAAAAGCGATACCGCTAAAGTCAGATGAAACTCAGTTCAGTGCAGTTTTAAGCATCGGACGCTCTCGCTATTGTGCTTCTTTTAGCTTTCCTTTCAGACGATTTTTACGAGTCTATTCGTTTCCATCATATCGATGATATCTGTATCGTTTTAGATGCCGAATACTAACGCCGATCAAGCAGCTGACAAAGGAGAGAAGCCCTACGAGTGCCATGTGTGCGCAAAGGTATTTGGCTCGAACAAATCGCTTAAGCAGCACCTGCGAAGCCACAGCGCGGAAAAGCCATTTGATTGTGATCTTTGCGGCAGAGCATGTGTGTTTCGGGCGCGGTTGGAACAACACAAACTTGTCCACTCGAACGACCAGCCATTCGAATGCAAAGTATGCCATCAACGATTTAAACGCAAAGACGCGCTGGACAGCCATGCAGCTATTCATAGCATGGATAAACTGTTTGCGTGCGACGAATGTGAGGCTTCGTTCAAGTGGAAAAGCAGCCTGTTGGTCCACAAGTCGACGCATTTCGACGTCCGTCCGTTCACTTGCGACGTTCGCGATAAATCCTTCAAAACGAGTTCGACCTTACGCGGACATGTACAGGTGCACTCTGGGGAGAAGCCCTTTTGCTTGCCCTCATTGCAAAAAGGCTTTCCTTTGGCGATCGTGCCTTAACAAGCATGTTCAAAGCCACACAGCTGTAAATCCGTATAAGTGTGGCACTTGCGGGAAAGTCTTTGCTACGAACAACGGTCTAAAACAACATTTGCCTGCACACACCGGAGAACGAAGATTCAAGTGCGACATGTGCGACAAAACCTTTCTTACCAGCGCCCATAAGTGGCTGCACATGCGGAAACAACACTCTTGTGGAGCTGCCTACACTTGTGGAATGTGCCAGCGAGCGTATTTAAGCCAGGGAAAACTCCAGGCGCACACGAAGGCTCATACGATGGAGAAGCCGTACAGTTGTTCTGAATGTGAACATACATTCCGCTGGAGCTCTAATCTGTACACGCTGTGGTGAAGCCGTTTAGCTGCGGCGTTTATCAAAAGGCATTTAAACGTCGGCAAACCTTGAAAGACCACGAAGCGACCCATAGCTCGGCGAAGGAATTCGTATGCGACATTTGCAAGAAATTTCGGCTCAAACCCGCCCTTACTCTTCATCGCCGGCAGCATACGGGTGAGAGGCCGCACGAGTGCCGTTTGTGCGGGAAGGCCTTCACAGTCGGCCGCGACTTGAAGCATCATCATCAGCAATGTCACACCCGGGAGTAGTACATTTGCGAAAGTTGTAGTGCTGCGTACACTAGTCCTGCAGGGCTAAAGTACCATATGAACGTCCACCACAAGACACAGCGGTCGGATTGAAGAACGTCGGCGTATTCTTCCACAGCAGATTAGGTAATTATGAGCATGCCGTATTTTTCGATTAGAGCCCCACCTTGAATAGAGCCCCACCTTGAAAGAGCCCCCTCTGCCACCCCTTGCGAAAAATACAGCCCCAGCCTTAAATATAGCCCCACCTCTAAATGGGCCGCATCACCACTATGTGCTCCTAAGAGGTGACACATAGATTTCACGGAAAGCTACCTTCCAAACAATGAATACAGCCACTATGCGTCATAGTGCTCGTACCGTTTTATCGTTTTTTACGAAAATATCTGAATTTCGGTCAATTTTTGTTAGTGCCATGTTAGTTTCCCCAACGTTTGCAATTGCTGCTGGCATCCGAAAATTAGAACCCCAGCCTCAAATAGAGCCCCACCTCGAATAGAGCCCCCTCTTACTGACCTTACGAACAATAGAGCCCCTGGGGCTCTATTTGAACAAATACGGTGTTCTGACATCTGCTACACTTAATCAGTAGGATTTCTGATGCCCTTGAAACGTATGTACGAATAAACTGCGGCGAGTCTTGCTCTAATCCAGAAAGTATGCCGGCCTAAGTGGGAGCAGTAAAATGTTTGCAGCTGTCGACAAGAGGAAGCTTGGAGGAGTCAGCATATGCTAGCGCTAGCAACGCGAGACTCGAAAATTGTCCGGAGCAGGCTGCAACCGGCAAAATGTTCGTGTTCGTTTTGGTTTGAGAATTTTATCTGAAATTTCCTCTTTTTTATCTGCAACGATCTATTTCTGGCCTTTGTCTTGTCTTCGAGGGGGGGGGGGGGTGGGTCCAACAATCGCTCACTATGCAAGGGCATCTTTTTGAGGCACTCCTTAGCTTACTGGAAGTTGAGCACCAGATGGTCTTGTGTGCCGTGTTTTGAGATGCTCTCATTTTGTATTATGTCGTCCTACCTACATGGAGCTAGAAACTTAACATTAAATCTGGTTGTATTTCACCTGTGCACTGTCGTCACTCTCTTACAGACCACGGGCCTTAATGTTGCAACGGACCAACATGGTTAGAACAAGGTACACCAGGCCCGCAAGATGAAAACCGTTTTATGAAGTCAGTGTTCAGCTTGGCTGGCAGGTGAACTACCGCGGAACTGGTTGAGTTAATTAACTGAGTAGGTATTAACAACCTTGCTACACCTGCGTTATAACTAAGTGTTCTAGGTATTGTCAATATGCTTTGCTTGGCCGAGTTGCTTGTCGTCGCGCATTGACGCCAGACCTTATGGTAATGCAGAGCGCTCTCCTTGTCTGTGCTTTCCTCCCATTTTCGCTCGCTTCATGTCCAATAGGTAGTGTGCACGGCCCCGACGCCAACAACTGCCTGCTCTTCTTCACCAATCCACTACCCTGGCAGCAGGCCGAGCAAGAATGCACATCGAACGGGGGTCACTTGGTTTCGATTTCCGACGCCGTTATGAACGCATTTCTGAAAACCGTCGCTCCGACCAACTGCTCGCATGTCTACTGGACCGGCGGCAACATTCGTCCTGCTGCCGTTGGCGGAGGAGTCTGGACCTGGTCCGACGGAGCGGCGTGGTCCTACACAAACTGGGCATCTGCTCAGCCCACGTCGAAAGCTACAACATGCATCGTCTACGACATTCGCACCGGAAAATGGCACAGTGAAATGTGCGCATCCGCTAAGCCGTTCATTTGCAAACTACCGTCTTTGCCTGGGGCTCTTACACCGATTGCGAGTATGACGTCCTGCGCTACTCCTTCACTGCTCCCAAAGTGTGATCCGGGATGGACGTACTTCAACGGAACCGGCAAGTGCTACAAAGTGAGCAAAGATTTACCGAATGCAGACGCTTCCTGCATTCGAGAAATGTTATAGGTTCTCGATGGAGATGGCACCTGGCCGATACACGAATCAAAGTGCAACCTGCTCGGCGCTCACCTGGCATCGATACATAGTGTCGACGAGAACACGTTCATTCGAGGTATTACTGTGGGCTACGTTGTTCGATGCTCTGAAACTGTCCTTAGACCTCGCCTCAGCCGGCAAAACCATGCCGGCATGCAACGCGACGTACTGCGCCGCCGCCGTGTGGATCGGCCTCTACCGGAATTGCCCCATTTCGCATGAGTTCAAATGGGTCGACCGCGGCAAGTTCGACTACAAATCCTGGGGACCATTGCGCCCGTTTCCACTCATCTTCCTTCAACACACCTACGTCAGCCTGTATTCCGACGAGATGGTGAAGCCAGCCGGGTTCTTCGGCAAATGGGATCACTACAAGCAAAACAGCATTACCAACGTTCGCGCCGGCGTGTGCAAGCGTGACTACTAAAACACAAGTTCCGAAGTGTTCCATGATAGCCGTTCAGTCATAACCCTACAACAATTTGTTGTTGTTTTAACATTGTTAAGCATTTTTGACGTTGTGAACAATATTAATTTCGAGAAAATGTATAAAAGACAAACTGTACTTTTGAGACAACGATCCGAAGCACCCTGGATAAGCCGAAAAGTGTCGGCACTTCAAAAAGGAACTGTCATAAAAGAATTTTTTGTTGTAGTTCCTTTCCTCTGTTATGACCTTATGTGTACCGACGGCATACCTATAATAGGCTGTAAGTTGGAGTGAGCTTATCTTAGTGCCGTTTACAGTCGGAAGGGGATATCGGTGATCCTTCACGTGGGCAAGTCTGGCGTAGACTTGTCATAACGGGAAAATCAGCCAAGTTATATGTGAAACAAGGAAGCTTCATCTACTACTGGCAGCGGCACACCAACACACCAACAAAGGCTGACTAGAATTTGATGAAACGTCTAATAGTGCCGTTGGAAGAGCCGAGCACCGTGCTGCAGTCCAGGTCCCTCCAGATCCGTCTTCGTCTCGCTGTGATGCGCTTCTCCATCTGCCACTGTCGGTGAATGTACTTGCACACCGAGACGTCGTCGACAGACTCGTACTGGATGGGTAGCGGGCTTAAGCGGATGCTGGGCGCGATCGCGTGGAAAGCGGTAGCGTGAAAATCAAATGGCGACGAGTCAAGACGATCGAAGGAACGTTTTGTACGGGACGGCGTTCTAAAACGACGCGTTTATGCCGTGAAGCCAATCCAAAACGTTCTGGGCTCAGCGCCAGTGTCAGCATCATTATAGGCCGCATCAGACAGGCATCCTTTCGGAAAAAAGCTAGGACTCGCCGGTCAAAGCCCTATATGAAGCTTATTTTGGCGTTTTCATCACCTACCTGTAAGAACCAATTCCACTGCCGCCAACGATTAGGAGAACGGGTTGCGCTGTAGCATCTTGGCACAACTGCAAAAGGGCTTTGTAATGGTCGCACAAGGAAGCCAAGCCATTCGTGTGACCGTATATCGTCTGCAGGCCTACCTGTAGTGCAAGCATGCAGCAGACGACGACCTGCTTGACGCGTAGTCCAGTTTCCATTTGCGCCAAAGCAATTGAGCTAAAATGAACTAGTCAAGGCTACTCTTCATCTAGAAGACACACAATAGCGTAGACCGATGCCTTAGAACAGCGAGTGAGCAACATTTACAAAAATAAGTCTGCAGGCGGACGGGTCGTTCTCAAAACCAGGTGTCTCTAAACGGCTTCATGGCTACAGACGTAACAAATTTTTATGTCACAGGAAGGATGCGTACATGTCCTGGCTCGATATACCCCGTTTGTTCGGATCCTCATACGCGAGGCTTCGTCGATTATCTAGCTCTATCGTACTCTACTTCCGGGATTATCGGCAAATTCACCCCTTTTAGTTCCTAGACGTATCACGTGCATTAGGAGGGTAATGACTGAGCGCTTTCTGTCGTCACTGGACAGAAAATAGAGAGACTAACGGCGCTCCCCAGAAAAGTCTAACTTGTCGGAAGTCTGCTAACGTCTGTAAACTTGTGCGAAAATTGTTACCTTGTACTCCTAAGTCGCCATCAAATTGCGTGAACTACCGCCTTTTGGCCGACCGTCACTCATTTCACGGGCGCATTGGGTAACGTAGACATAAGGTTAAAACGATTAAGGTTCGTGAACCAAGCAAACGGTCCTTGCGAACTGGAAAGCATGCAGACTGTCGGACAAATTAATGTGTGCCGCATGTGCCTTAGGAATCTTTGTCACTTGCTCAGTGCCGGAAAGGGATTAAGCGTTCTGTTGGTTAATAACGAGTGTTGTTTTGCAGAACGAGCAACCGCAGGAGGCCTGTTGGGTAAAAATAGAAACATTAAGATATGCGGAAGCATCTGCTCCTCCCTACATTCCACGGTAACCCCTCAGCAAGGTTGGAAGAGACTGGATTCAACACGCTAAACAAGCCGTTCGGTAGTTGCTTTTAACGCAATTGTCTGCTAAAGCAAAACGACGTAGTACAGCCACGTGTTCTAGGAAGCTGATCGAGAATGGGGATATCAGGCCGTTTGGCAAACAATGATCTTACCAGTTACTATGGGCAAGCGCATTTATGAAATGCAGGAAAAAACCGAGGTTAGATACTGACATAAGCATATTCCTTGGAAAGTTCCGCGTTGATATCGATACAGAAGTCTGCAAAACCCACGATGTATGTTCGACAGGCGTCGAGCGAATACACCTAAAAGGATATTTCCGTTTCTGGTTGTTGTGCAAAATGAAAAGGAGGGGACGGGCTTCGGAAGTCGTACGACGCATTCCTAAAACCGGCTTATTTGTTGCAGAATTCCAGTCATGGCGCGCGTACCCCGGTGTGACGGTAAGGATTGTCGCAGTCAGAACTCTGCCCAGCTGTGTTAGGTCTTCACGAATTCGTAATCATCAGGCGTGTGAAGCAAGAAGTCGACACGAGCCTAACACGTCTCATACGGGACGACTACGTCCTTTGTCGGTCCACGAGGCGATTAGGCATGCGAAACTTTTCTTCACATGCTGCAAAATCTATTAGTGCAAACAACTCTGGGGACAGGTTTGTACGTTATCATTGTTTCCGACCATTAAAAAGAACTGTCTCCATGAACCCATAACCCATTGGCGGTCTTTGTTTGCTCAGTTCAGTCTATGTGGTAGCGTCTGCATTAGACGCGCACGACCATGTGCCTCGAGACACGGAAGCAAACGTCGCGTGTACGCTCCTCTCTTTATTTGCCCAAGTCGTTGGCAAACGGACTGGACGGTGACATCGACGTCCACAAATGGGTTGCTTGTTCAAAGACATCGACCTTTACGCAGTCCTTGATAGTTCCTAATAGCTTCCGACATCTAGTCTTCTTTTTTTGAGTCGGACTTTGTCGACGGTATCGCACCTTTTGACTTCCTGACAGAAAAAGTGTCGGTAACTCGTGAACACAGATGAGTGGTGGTGGAGTTATTCGAGTCCTTTACCCAAACGTTCCCCCATACGTCAACGCTGAATGCGGGGCTACGTCAGCCATTCGCACATTAACGCACTGCCCAAACCCTGGACTTTGCGTTGAAGTAAGTGTCTACTTAACCATCACAGCTGGCTCAGTGAAAACATTCAGCTCATGCGGACAATAGCAAGAACTCTCAACTTAAGAATTCAACCTGTAAGACTGAGTGGTCCAAGCGGCGAGTTTGATGCCGGCGGCTCCGTAAGTTGTTTTATGGGCAAAATGCCCAGTTAACTATGCCCACTCCAGCTGAACTGTTCGTGCAGCGGTGCCTTGGAGTACGTACATGGAACGGTGGACACCGTTTGTGCGCTGTACTAAACCTCAAGACGGAAGCGAGCAGCCTTCGACTTTTCGGACACGGTCTACAGAGTCTTTTCCCGAAGAATTCACATTCGAAACCGATGTATTACAGGCAGGAACTCGGCTGTTGTTGAGGCGTATCGAAAGCTTCGAAAACTATGGAATGTGGGACTTTTACTATCCCTTTACACGCTCGCTTTGGACAGCTGTAGTAGCAATGATGCTCCTTCACTGCTTACTAGCTGCCCTCTTTGCTCATTCGGAGCGATCACTGGGAGTTTGGACGCATTCCGACGTATCTCCGACAATAACGATTGTTGACGTGGACTCCCCTTTTAGGCTGTTTGGAAGGCGCTAAAAATTCAGCTGCAGCAGCAGGAACAACTTAACACCTCACTTCTTTCAGGTAAGTAAAATTTCTACACGCTTTCTGTTTGAAATGACTCCTGTTCATGAAGCGAGCTCTAGGAAAATTATGGTTCCTAATATTCACGTTTACACAATGCCTTCTGATTCCTGCACTCTACCAAATGTGGTTGCTGGCGTCTTTGCTCAGCACTCCCGAATACGTTCCGTTCGGCACGCCAGACGAGGCCATGGAGGAAGTTGTACGTGGCTCGTATCGTCTTACATTACCCACTGGCGCTGGAGGAGACCATTGGTACTGAAATAGACCAATGTCCGTGCACGTGTTCGGCTTAGGTTTGAAGATGCTTTGGAAGAATCTGCGGATTATGTGTACGAACATTTTCGACAACACATTAAGAGGGCCGACTTTTGGCGAGCGAGCTCACTTCACGACGCGTTGAAGTGCGCAAACGAAGGTCACTGTATTATGCCGGTGTCTGAAGACAGTGCCGATTTCGCTCTGGCTGCGGATTACTGCGACATAACGTCCGGTAGGCATTCGGAAGCACAGTATTCCCGGCTCTAGCGTGGTCTGCAGGTCGGGCCAGTTCAAGCAATCCAGTTTAACCAAAAAGTGTCACATTTGCATTTATCTTTCCAATTCTTTCTCTAAGGGAACTACCCGTCGTCGTGTTGATTACTCTATCACCGACTAGCGCTTTAGTGACCCAGAGCATGCCGGCCGCCGAGCTCCATTTTGTGTTTCAAAAGACCAGCTCCTTTGTGGACGCGTTCAATCGAGCATTGGCAGCAGAACGTCCTCGCATCCTGAACCTTTGGCAGCTGTATGTGCATGAGTTGCCTCGACGGCGACG
>JNEY01000138.1:8470-31717 GCA_020875895.1 Aphelenchus avenae | reverse complement strand
TGGGAAGAAGTTCGCAGTGACGGCACCGAGATGCTCAAAGAGCCCTTCCTCGTGATCTGCAGCGCCGCCGAGAAGACGTTCTTCGACCACACGGCAGCCACCGTGCATGTGGCCGACGACATGCTCCAGAAGACACGCTTCTTCGAAAACAACCGATTTTCAGGAAGCTGCATGGCCGCCCTCGTTACGCTGGGAGCCGCCGAGCGTTCTCCGAACGAGAAGGAGGATCTGTTCGAGCAACTGCTGGCAGCCATCAAGAAGTTGGACCACGTTCAGGTCGTGATCATGCCTCCGCCGCCGATCCAGAACGACGCGTACAACTACCAAGCGAAGCAGCTGCTGGAGAAGTTTCCGGAGCTGTACGGCATGACTGACAGCGGCGGCAGTATTCTGCAGGTCATCCCAATTAACCTGTATGCATACAAATTCGTTCCATTTCAGATCGGGCGCTATGGAGCTCATGCCGATCGCCGCCTCGTGCTCGGCGACAAATGGAACAAGGACGGGATTCTCGCGCTGAAGTCGTACCTCGTCCAGGTGTTCGGACACCACTGGCTGCGTAATGTGCCCAAGGCAACCGCCACGTTCCCGCTTCGTCAGCTGGATCATCTTCAAATCGGAGCTGCTGGCAATGCGGTAAGTCTAAGCTCTGGACAATTACATGATTTTGTCCCGCTTGGGCTTGTAGAACGTTCTAAAATAGAATTTGGCCCCCCCGGAGAAACCTTTAAAGTGAGTGTCCCTGTGGATCCTAGCAACTTTAGAGCGTTTCCGGAGACTGAAATAACCCCCTTTTTTGCAGCCAGATCCCCAGCCCTCGACGTCTACTCGCACCAACGACGCCAGTCTTCACGCTATTCGCGGCGGCCGCATCAACCGTCGTGACACCACTTCTCGCTCCGGCCCGCGTTCCAGCACCAACTTCAACCCGAACCTCCTGAACGAACTCCTCTCCGCGCTCCAGCCATCCGGACCATCGCCATCGAAGTTCAACCGTCATCAGAAGCGCAAGTAATCGACGTTTTTCCACTTGTCGCCTACATTTCCTTTTGTGCCTCCCCAACTCAGACCCACTTGTTCGTTTTATACATGTTTCTTTTGCTCCCACACCGTCCAAAACTCGTCTCCACATTTCCTCCATGCATCGTTCTTCCGCCTCGTATTGTTCTACGCTGCCAGCCTGGAAAGCTGGCTTAAAGTGGAGCGGGGCATGTCATAAGGCAAGCGGCTAGTGCCTGAGACCCGGCCACGCCCAACCGTTCGCCCCTAGTGTGTAATCCGCCACCGTCCGACCACCCAGCCCCTTGTTCGTTCTTCTTCTCTTTGGTCTCGCTCTGCATGGTCGTGTGCGGAATAAACTGAAGGGACTTTAATCGCACTGAAGCATAAGCAATCAGCAGATAACGGCTACGAGGAAAATGCATTTCGATGCATTCTAAATTTTAGAAAAATGCATGGGTCGTGTCATGCAAAGGATTTGCATTCGTGTGGTCTTGCGTACGCAGCAGTATTGGATGCATGAAGATTCATACGATATGGTTATGATGTGTCGGCGAGAATCTCGCATAGGGAGCGATTCCGCTAGCGCATGCGGTTTGCTTCTACTCAACGGTTGAATCAGATTATCTTCTCTCGAATTCTAGCTCATGTCCGTAATGTGTGTATACCCCCTTCCCAAAGTGCTACATAAGTACTGTAAAAACAGCAACCGAATCAGAGTTAATGATTACGACCACGCCAGCGACGCTGCATTCGCGTTAGCTTTCGCGAGAGGCTAGTGGATTGTAAGCGTCCTGCTAAATTCATAGAGCCTGGTCGAAAAAAGCTTGGTAAATAAACTAACAGCGCTTAGGCCAGGTGCACTGCAATGGCGATCATGGCGTCACTAATGATGCATAACGTTCCTGCTAGTGCCAAGCATATGAGCAAACATCCGTCCTGCTATCGTGTCACGAGAGAGGGAACGGAGAACTAAACGCTGTGTCACAAATTTAAGTCTCCGGTATAAAAGTCGCTTCGAAATGCATAATGAATAATGCATGCTATCCCACGAACGCTTGCAGGAATAGTTAGGCGTTACAAAGTGTCTATCAAATGACGCGCAATTCGCAATCGTCGAATGCTGTCAACGGTACACTTAAAGTCTCGACTTTATATGGAACGGATTCAAGCACCAAGAAAGCAGAATCGAATGTTAACTAAGAAAGGTCAACAATGCGTAAAGAGCGCTCCTCATACCCTGGAGATCTTGCAAAGAGTGAGCGTGGCGTTGAAGCTCAGAACCCATATCCCGTACTTGCTGCATTCGTACTGTGTCTAAAATGTCCAAACATAGTGGTGCTAAGGAAGCTTCGATTACCGTGGTCGTGAAGCACGTGTTGTCTGTCATGTCGAGCGCGAAACCCACTGGGCAAGGAAGAGATCCGTACACTGAAATTGCGACTTTATTCACTGAGAAGTGTTTGAAAAGCGCTGCTAAAGCTTTAACGCCTAGAGAATACGGCTAGCAGGTCAGACTGGGCAGATCCAGAACTAACAACAAGGACATTCTTACTGAGCCATGCTCAGTGCCAAAACAACGTTACGGGGACTATTACAACTTGTGGAACTACAAAACGCATCATCCACGTTTTTTCTTTTGCTTTTCGCCCTTAACATAACCGTTTTGTGTTTGCTTCTTCGTGACCCTATAAGGCTCTAACGAGGTACTTACCGATGTCGCGCAGCATTTGTTCTTGCGCCAACGCATTCATACAGGCAGAAGGCGCCGGATCGAGCCACATGTAGCTGGTCATTGAGTCCGATGCCTCGGTGTAGCCCTTTACATTCGCCAGGCAGTCGCAGTTACTGCTCGATGCGGTGAATGTAATCGCAGCGCACTGGTTGTCGTAGCCAAAGTCTGCACACAACTGAGCACTGGCGGCTTGGACGGTCAGCTTAATGTCGCCGAGCAGCATCGCGCTATCAAGAAGACCAAATGCGGCGCATTCGCAAAGGCTGAAGTTCTAAACTTGGACATAAACGTAACAGTACAACGCTAATAATTGCTCCCGAGTATGAGGCAATCTTTACCTAATCAATTTCTAGACGCCCGAATGCAGTTTGTGTAAACGCTGAAGTTTGCGCGTCCATGGGTGTGCGCAAGCTATCCCCTGGTTCATTTGTTTGCCCTTTTGGACTTAGAAATCGATTTGAAGAAATTTGACGAAAAACATGTTAGAAAGCGCAAGGTCTCGTCGGCCTACGCCTAACTGGGGCCCATTGAAAAGTGAGATACCTGTCCTTTTTCGCCTATCAGCACAAGGACCAGGACTTGACCAGCCTTGGTGGAACATGACGTATGTATACCAGAGATCGAGCGCCGTACCGTATTACGGACTGTACCCGTATAATCCGGGTACGGTACGGTACGGAGGCGGGCGTCCAGTACGATACGGGTACGGTATGGGGGGAAGTCCCGTATTACGGGCCGTATTGGAAGGGGGGCCTTTGGTGACAAAAATCTGAGGAAAACTTGAAATTAAAAAAGGCAGAAATAACAATTTTTTTAAGGAAAAAGGTCCATTTTCAATTAGGAATACGAGCCACATGCTACCTTGTTGCCCTTACGAACGTCGCTTTTTATTCTTTCTGTTAAATGATAGCGAACTTGGGGGCGAATTTTCGACTTTAATACGTTTGAGTCCGGGCCGTTATAAGGGTACGGTGCGGGGGGGGGGGGGGTGGGGGGTCAATGTCGATCTCTAATGAATAAAAATCAAAAGTTTTGACAAAAAAACCGCTTTACTCTTGCCGTTTTTGTGAAGGTCAGAGGCTTACACTACTTACGATAACGAGGATAGACGTCAAAACGAAATACTTTAAGCTCTCAAAGTTTTGTTCACTGTTGCTGCACATATCGTAATCTGAGGCACAAGCTCGAACGTACCATAAGCGTGGCAGCGATACTCATTAGCGGCCTACGCAAAATACGATTCATTGCAAAATTTCTCCGAAGCAATGGCTACGTGCTTTTGGGTGCGACTGACCGGAAGTTGCCCTGTAAATTTCGCCCGCTCTCAGTTGCTATGACTATGCGTTCCCGGCACATCCTAGACCACATCATTTTTATGGAGAGTCCCTTTTTCGGAATGCGCGATAAATATGTAAAGAGCTAACAGAGACCGCGCATCGTAACGCGGAAACAGACCGAACACGATCATTGTACTAGTTTATGGCATCGTCCAAACACGACTTTTCCCCCTCCTGTCATACCACTTGTGTGTAAATATTTAGAACGCTTATCATACTTTCTCACATCGTTATCAATATCATTATCATAGAGAAAAGATTCTAGGAGACGCATGAGAAGCCGTAAGATGGCTCACGCATCGTGGCTAGAAAAGAAAACACGTGCTGTACAAAGTTTATTTTGCGACATTCTGGAAATGAACATCACCCATCCGATTTACCACTTGGCTTGAAACTACTAAATCCCGCTTTTAAGAAATAATTGAGCGGTTTCGTCGCCGAAGTTAGCGTCCGTTCCGTCGTTTTCTATGCTGCCGTTTGCTCGCCGAGCGCGATGGCGAAACTGTGACAAAGTCAACAGCGATTCCATTGTAGTCGTACGTCTGCAGGTCGCGGTATTCGTAGTCTGTTAGCTTGTCTAAATAAGCTCAGCTTCACTGACGGTAATACTCTTCTCGTTGCTTAGCCTTTAAATAGATGGATGCTTTATATTAGAGGCAGATGGACCCCTTAATCGGTTCATCGATACCACATAGGTAAACGAACTAGAATTGCAAGCTTGAAAAAGGAACTCCGAAAACACTCGAGAAATTATCTTGTATAAAAATTATTATTCCAAACCCGGTCGGCGACAAGGCTATGCTAAGCCCGAGGCTATCAATGTAGCCTCAGTAGTCGAAAAGACTAGAAATGTGACTTGGCCAACTGCAAGCCGACAGACAGCAAAACGAATGACAACAGAAAAATTGCCTTCGGGCAGCGGCCAACGGCAGGCAAAAACCACGTTCCGGAGATGCCTAATATTAGGCATCTCATATAAGCCAAAACCCGATAACTGGCCCGCTTATTAACACTCTGATACCTGAACCTGGAACATACCTGGAGAACTTAAACCTAAGCTCAGGTTGAGCCTGCCTAAACTCTTACCTTTAACGCTTTCGAGATGCCGACCAAATGCCGTCATAACAGCCAGACAAAGTACGAATATCGTCAGGAATGCGCTCGCAGCACCAAACATTTTTTTACGAAATGGACCAGCTATTTTGCAAGTGTCTCACCGACCTTACGTGTAGTGAGGCCCTTTATTGTGCTATATGCTGTTGTTGTGTATCAAAGAGGCTCGGCTTACAGATCGCTCGCCAGCTTTCGCCTCTTAAAACGGGCGGTAAGCGGCTAAGGCGTCGCTTATGAGCGCTAAGCAGCCGTCGTCTAAAGTGTGCTGGGTCCGCTGGTGGGCAAAAATTAGATACAAAAAATGATGTCTGAATGGGCTCATTCGGGAAAGAATGCGTTCCGCCTCTAATCCGACAGCGAGCGTAGTCATAGAGTGATGTGGCCGGTACTCGAAGACATGTCTTAGAACAACCGGTTGGCTGAGGGTCGACTCCTTACACGCAGGGGCGAACAACGTCACACGCGTTGCCACAATGTCGTTTCACATCGAAATTTTTACTTTCAGCACAGCTTTTGCACTAATAAAAGCACGCGCAGGCGGCTCAAACAAGGGATCAGGCCTGATAATGCGTCTTCGGCGGGACGCGCCATTTTGGAACAATCATGCTAAGGAGGACAGTAGAAGGAAAAAATTGAAGGAAAGGGTGTCTTACCTACAGCGTTATACGTAACACGTACATAACTCGAGTACCTGTAAATTGGATATCTAGAAAATAAAGTATCGAAAATTCGGTGAATTGAGTACCGTATCCCAAAAATAAGAAATTGGAACTTCTTTGGCACATTGGGCCATTGACCATTCCAGCATTGTGCCATACGCTATCTGGTCGGTACAGTCTTTCATATTATAGTTCCTAAAGCCAAACAGAGATTGGCTGAAGGCACCAAATTAAAACAAGGGGAATTAAGAGGCGGGATAAAAGAACCAACAGTGAAACCAAAAACTGACGGCTCCATGGTCAAAGGCTAAAAAAAATCACAGACTCTAAGATTGTGCTGAACTGCCGAGGTTCGACGTCGTTGTCTACACACTTTTCTACTCACTTTGACGGTACTCAATTTACCAGGCACCAAGCAAAGGGGACGTGGGCCGGCAAGTTATGCGGCACCACATCAGTTTCTTGCAGAAGTAGGACCAAAACTAAAAAAAGGTCAAGGTGAATTGATGTAGTGTTAGCGGGACATGAACGGGACGGGCCGTTCCGTGACCCGTGTCCAGTGCCCTGCCATTACCACTTTTTTTGGCCATTACCATTACCATTACCATTACTTAAATTCTGGCCATTACCAATACTTTGCCATTACCATTTCCCACTAGCCGATTTCTGGCCATTACCATTACCACCGTTACCCACTACCATTACCTGCAAGATTTTTTTCGGTGATTTTCGGACCTTCAAGGTCACGCACAGTTATGTTTTAGAGTTCTCGACAAGGTATAGCCCCTGTATACGGATATTTTTGTCGTACAAGCGCCTCTCGAACTTTTCTACCATTACCACTTTTTCTTGCCATTACCATTACCATTACATTTCCCACAGAGCCGTTGTGGTGCCATTACCATTACCTATCATTACCATTTCCCACTAGCCGATTTCTGGCCATTACCATTACCGCCATTACCATTACCATTACTCCGGGCACTGCCCGTGTCGTCATGAGTACGGAACGGCAAGTCACAGCAGAGAAATCAGAAATGGCCGTTTTCCGTTCCGCATGGGTCGAATCAAGAGCACGGCCGACGGAGAACTTTTCGTAAAGACCATTTTGCAGCCGTTCCGCGCTGTCCAGTGCTGGCCCGGCACGGAGCCGGGCACGGGGAGAGTGGGATACAGGACGGAGCTGAGAACGACGAGGAAGGTGAGTGGGTACACCATGGAACGTACCCCAGAACGGAAGGGGCGAGCAGCCATTAACTGAAAATAAATTTTATGATCTGCGCCTTGCTTACTGATGACAACGGTACGCGGACCGAACCCGTTTATACAGCTTAAGGTTATGCAGCAATCTCCCAATAGCATTCGTGGATTCCATGATTTGCATAACGAATCGAACTTAACCAGATCGACGGCTTTGTTGCGTTCAGTACGGGGAGATACTCTCAAATGGACCTCTAGATGCCGATTTCAAGGCCTGAAAGGGGGGCGGTATAAGTGAGGTTCAGTACACATTTATTTCGATTTTTTTCGACTCACTGACGTTAAAAAAGCAGCTTCTTTCAACAATTAGGCAGTAACAGTTTCGCCATTGCATTATCTCGCCTCTAGCACCGTGGTCGAAGTGTCGTATGGGAACATGCGTTTCATTAGACAGGGGAGCGTAAGCATGCGGGGAACATGAATTAACGTAGGGAAGGGCTAGAAACGAACAAGATTCACAACGCAAGTAAACAAGCAAGCCCGCTACGTTCTCGTGCGTTCCTTAATAGATGTTTTTTGCCTAGTCTGTATTAGTGTCTGCCAACACCGCATAAAAATCATGTTCTACATGCGGTGATTTTACCCGACTTGGCACCCTTAGCATTTAACACTGTATCATGTGGGCAGTGTACTGTGTCGTTTGCAATAAAATACTGGCTAGAATGCTCGTTAACAACTAGGCTTTGGCACCCGTTCCGTAATGCGGGCCGTAGCCGTACCGTAAAGCCGTATTTTACGGTACGATGTACAGTACGGGCGGAGGTAATCAGTACGACTGCACGGTACGGCCATATCCCTCTGTATGGGCCGTACAAAACCCGTAAACATCGTACAAGCATCTCAAAGATTTCGCGATTTTTAACGACCATACCGGCCTGTACGAGTTTCTACGGGTCTCCATGGATTAAGGTTTATACGAGCCGTACAGCTGTACGGTACGGTGTACGGTCTGGGGAGGGGCCAGTACGGTAAGGGGTACGGTACAGGGAGGGTCATGCCGAAGTCTATTAACAACAAGAAGATCATGCCATAAAACGTATACGATACCTACTTCAGAGTGCCTAAGCCTAAGCCAGTGCGTGCATCGCTCGCATGCATTGCGCACGCGATGCGCAACCGCCGCCCTTTCACGGCTCTCAGAACAGATGAGCCTTTAAGCGTAAACAGATTACTAAGCCGGCTGAGATGCAATTGCTGAGCCTGTTGGGCTACATTACTAAGCCGTAAGTATAGTAATCCTTTTTGGGAAGTAGATTTGCATCGGTCAACATATGCATGCGTTATCTTCTCTTCGCTGACGAGTACCAAGTCTTGAGCGAAAATTTCGAGTTCTTTACGAGGTGACAAAGGTTTCTGTTCTAGGCCAGTGTTGAAGAAGAACATGAACTGAACATGGAATTGTTCATGAATGCTTCGGGATGACGAAAGTGAAGAAGAACAAAGGTTACGCGGTGAGAATAATGATGAAGATGACTTCGCAAATCCTAACACGCCTTACGAAGATTTTCTTGTGATAAAGACGAATGTGATTTCATTTCGAGACCGGTGACGACGTTATCCTAGCGAAGTATCAAATTTCTGGCCTTGTGCTCAGTGCAGGTTACGCCTATGAAAAATATGGTCTGACATTAAATTGACTGTACCTACGCAGGGGATCACGTGTCCGTTAAACGCATAGTGCCATTAGGTATGTCAATGGTGGAGGTTAGACACCTGTCGCATAAGTACAGCGATAATTTACTTAGAACAAGAGTAAATTGCATCTCCCTCGACGCACTCAGTCGCTGAACTTTACAAGTAACCTTGTCAGACACTGCCGATGTTCGAGACGTGAAGCCGGGTTCTTTTTGCCATGGAAGAACGCTTTAGGGTGAACCTTACGGATTATCTAGATCCGTTCCTCAATGAATTCACTTCGGCAGTACTCGACATTAGCTTTGTCGTCAGCACTCTTCTGTTCCCGATTATCCTCTACCTCATATTCCACGAAAAATCGATGGGCAAGTATCGCTGGTACATTCTCAACAGCATTGTTTGGGACTACGCGTACGACCTGCTACTCGGTATCGTCAAGCCGGTGTTGTTTCTGCCGGCCATGGGCGGCTACTCGCAGGTAAGGATTTTCTTGCTTACCGACCGCAGCCCCCCCCCCAAGGTAAGTATTGGGGATCAGCCCTGTTGTAGGGGCCAGTAAGAATTGTATATAGGATGTTGTCATCAGTTTCATAGAGAGAATTTTTTTGAGAATTCAATGCTCAGACATCCCACACGTATTCTAAACGCACTCAAAACGTCCTTACCAATTAAGAGCCGCAAGAAGAGATCCGCCAAAGCTGTGCGCGACTGTTCCGCCGCAAAATAATTCTGCCCCCCGGGCAGTTCCGTCCGCAGGACGGCTCCATCCCCAGAAAATTGAAAACGCATCCCCTAGTTTGCAGCAAAGACATTCCCTGTTTTAACCATACCCTAATTAAAACTAGGTGACCCGCAATTTCATGAGACCCTAGCGCTAGAGCTTAGCTCGTTGAATTTTAGTGCTTAGTCACTCCAGCTCTAGAGCTTGTTCGCTCTAGCTCTATGGCTTAGTCTCTATAGCTCTAGAGCTTAGTTGCTCTGCTTAGGCTTAGCAGCTTAGGATGCCCCGATTAAGCTTAGCTCAGACACCCCAAAACTGATATTTTTTGTTTAACGAAGACAGAACTGTCCCGAGGATGGAACTGACGGGCAGCCCCGACAAAGTTCCAGGTGCTAAGTTCTGTTATAGTTGGCGGATGAACTGGAAGCATAAGTGTCAACCCTCTGCTTTCGGTTAAAAGTTATCGTGCCAGGCTCATCGGGCTTCGTTTTTTGTGCAATGTGAACGCATTTTTAGCGCATTTTAAGGCTTTGAAATTTCAAATTCCTAGAATTCCCCCTCCATAAAATCCTCACGCTTCTCGGATTTTGGTGAACTATTCGCTTTCAGTTCGAATAATTTCAGAGCTTCGTACCGTTTCCACGAGTCACAGGAACTGCCTTCGTTCTACTTGCCGCATGGATAATCATCAACTGGGGACTGAGCGTGACCATTTCTATCTTATTCCGCTTTTCGCAGGTAGTCTTCTAAGTCTTAACGGCGCTTGCTGCTTACTGGTAGGTCGAGTGTCGCCTTTAGTCCGCACCCGGAAAACTCAGTGACTTCTTTGACCGCTCAAGGGGCGTCTACGCGTTTTACTTCGTTCTCCACGTGTGCTTCTACGTCTGCTTCGAAGGAATGCTTGTCCTCGGCAGTCTGTATGCGGCGATCGATAGTGACGAGGCATCGTCACTGTACGCAGACTGGTCGAACTTCGGGAATGCGAACATGGTGTTTCTCTTTCGAAGGACACCCTTTACTATTGCTTTTTGGATCCTAATAATATCTGTGCTGATCCTTTTGTTCGCGTAAGTTTTTCGTCATGGGTGGTACAACGTGCCACTCAGGATGTAGATGTGAAATTGATTATTACGTCAAAGCACCT
Organism: Aphelenchus avenae; assembly: GCA_020875895.1. Taxonomy (NCBI): domain Eukaryota; kingdom Metazoa; phylum Nematoda; class Chromadorea; order Rhabditida; family Aphelenchidae; genus Aphelenchus; species Aphelenchus avenae. The sequence continues at coordinate 21,114 of JNEY01000138.1, read as the reverse complement.
CCAAAACGTTGCTTTGTTTGACGGCATTTCTGGATCTTCGACTTCATTATTGGCCTCGGTTCGTAAGATCTTTCCCGCTGCGCAAACTCCTCAGCCAAAAAGGCCGGTTTGTCGTAAAAACCTTGCCCATGGCAAAGTCCAGAAACTGGGTGATTATCACGGCGAGAGGGGGGGGGGGGTTTCCAGTCACTCCTTCGTTAGAAACATGATATCAATGCACAAGGCCTACGTGGGAGGAAAAAAGTGCCCCGAGAGCATCACACAATTTCTGGCCGGGCTCATATGTTTGTCCTCTGTGCCATACAGTTCGTCCACATACTTTTTTCATGCATGGCATATGCTTATTTAGGGTTGGCGTCTCATTATGGATCGCTCTTCTTCGTCGCTTGAGGCAATCCTCAGTGAAGAAGCTTCAGTCTTATCGATTACAAATCATGCTGTTTCGCGCATTCACAGTCCAAGTCATCGTCGCCTACACGTGCCTGCTGTTCCCGCTACTAGCCGCGTCGATTCTGATCGCGCTTGGATCGAAAGCGGCTCAAACTGCCGGGAATGTCTACCTAATCCTATCGAGCATGCACGCCGTGCTTGACAGCGTCGCAGTGCTTTACTTTATCACGCCCTATCGGCGGCTTCTGCTTCGACGGCTGCAGAAGTACTCAGCGTTGAACGTAGCGAAGCGGTACCAACGGTCCGATCGGCGTTGTGCGATTGCAGGTTCTATTGCTGGGAACACCTAATACGTGCTTAACAAGGCTGTTTGGCGACCAAATAAATTCTACATTAGTCGTTTTACGCTACCACTCTTCAGTAGTCATCTCAACGAACTGGAGCGCTCGACATACACTTTGCGGCCAAAGACGCATGACGCAACGAGTGTTTAGTGCATGAATGAGCTTAAACCTCAATTAGCCGGCCTACAACTTCACCTTACGTACCGTCGTTGTCATAGTGACGTCTCTAGAGCTAACATAATTTGTCTGCGCGCGGTTGTTTTGCTCATCACGACCATCAGGTCCAGCGTCCCTTTCGCTTGGGAGGTTTTTCCCAACTTGGGCCGGACGTGCGCAGAGCACTTTAGTTAGCTTACTTTTTTCCGTTTTTGATGGAGAAGTCGTCAGTGTCTTCTGTGCTTAGGTAAATGGGAGCCTCCGGCAAAATTATATGTTTTCGCCTTTTTACGGACAAGGAGAGCAAAACAGCACTCCGTCGTCAGTATCACTACTTCTTCGCTATGGCGTTTTGTTTACGCGAGAATATACAGGGTTCTCGGGCGCTTCACACCAATGTTTAGGGAACATGGAACCGTGCATCACTAAAAGTCATGCAGACCATTCGTCATATTTGCTCGGCATATGCAGTGTCAGCTTACCAACGGGCGCAGGGGAGTTTAGTGCAGAAAGAGTTGAACAGTGGGATGACGTGACTCTGCCGGATGTCGTGCAACGGACGTCAGTGAAGACTTCATCCACGCTGTACAAATGCCCAATTTGTAACGACGCTGCATGGGTTAAGCACTTTGGATGCTACAGCTGCAACGCCTGTGCGTCTTTCTTTCGGGTAAGGCGACCGTGCGGTCATGTGCCAGACCGGAAGGACGGTCCCAAACCAACTGAGCTTAAAACATAATCTGTTCCAGCGGTCCGTGTCCAAACCCAAAGCCTACCACTGCAAGAGTCATGGACGCTGTGCTCTCAACTATAGTAGGTACGTTCGTGTGCGCATCGTACCTTATAATTACCCATATAGAGTCGAAGATGCGCCTCTGCCGCTATTGTCGTTTTCAGGCTTGTCTTCGGCACGGCATGAGGGTAGAGGGTAAGTGCAACTGGGGCTTTCTGTGCCCAGTAGACCGGTGTTGGCGATACGAAACTCTTAGGAGTCACGAAGCCATGCCGTGAACCGGGGAAAGAGGAATCTACATTGACGAAGATAGTTCGAACGCGCAATGCAGTTTTTGTAAGCCGTGCCATCGTGTACCGACGTGTGCTCGAAAAGCACTCCATGGTAGGCAGTGTCGAAGAGGAAAAAGCCAAACTGCTTTTGCGGTTTTTGACGAACATCGCAGCCAAGAATATTGCATGGGTCGTAGCTAAAGTGCAGTGTTCCTTCAATTTTAGCACTTCGTCGGCGGGCCTCACCAGATCGCCGTACCGTCGGTCGCTTCACTCGCCGTCATGGCCGAGCTGAGCGTCATCGAGGAATATGTCAGAAACTGCGGAATAATGGAAACCCTTTCGCAGCACCCCTTTGCGAGTCCTTCATAAGGTGCATTTAGCCATCGACGTGGTCGGCCGGAAGAATCTTCAGTCGTACATTAACACACTGTTCAAGGAGCTCCATACTCATTATGACGAGAACTATCACGAGAGCGCTGTTCGGCTAGGAACCCTAGTGCTGCTCTTGAGGGAATTTCAGGTAATACAAACCAGTGTCCTTACACACCATTTCTCCATTGCGATTGGCCGCTTTAGAGGCTCTGCAATATTGCAAAAGAGCATGCAGCAATGATGAGACTCGGTGGAACGCTTGACGTTTTTGAGTCGACACGGCAGGACGCGGATGTATGAAACATGTAGCCCATGGTGCTACGTGGACGTCGCTGTGTAGCGACGACGCGGACGAATCAATGTGACTTGTAGAATAACCTTTCGGTTTATTCACCATGTTGGCTACGCAACGGTTGAGTAAACGTTTAAAAAAGAAAATCCGGTGTCACTAACTTTTCGTGAGTAAATGTTCGTTCTCGACGAATCTGCTAGTGGCATCTAAGACCTAGTTGTTTCTCTATTTTGACATTCTACGACATCGGCGTGTCAAAGGAGGTTAGGACGGTTGCGCAAGAGGCTACGCGTCACTTTCGAGGTCAACAAACTGGTCGAAAAGGCATGCTCAACGGAAACACAACCGGAATTGGTGTTTATCGGCCTACCGACCGTCGATGATTCACGGTGGGTAAACAGTGCACCTGCCGTACAAACAGTGAAGCGGCAGGTTTGTCTTCTGAAGCACTGTCGCATCGACGCTAGAGGTTTTCGGCATGGACGACAACTGGCCCGTTTGGTTGACGCTTAACACCAAGTACTTATCGCTGCCCAATTTTCCGATTAGGTATCGCATCAGGTTCCTGCTTTCTACAATCCCCAAGAATTTTTTTAGAGTATGTCATACAATCATCTGTTTACTCCTTCTTTTCACTGAACTGAGGTTCGCGCTGGCCCAGGTTCCTCGTGCCACTGTCTCGCTGAATCCGAATCCGGCACCGTGCCGGTTGAAGTCGTACGGTAACTGCTGACGTCGGGTGCTAGCGGCCTGCTAGCGTCGCGTCGAGCCTTCCGAAGTGATCACGAAAGCTCTTTCCCAAGCCTTTTAACCCTATGTTTTCCTTTCGGCCCTTGTCCCGTGTCCGCCCTTCTTCTTCTTGCCTTCGCCTTATTTACATCAGCGGCGCCACTGAGGCGACTCCGCCACGGGCGCATTCCTTAGCTAGCTACCGACCAGCCCGATCGGCCACAACGCACGAAGCGGAAGTGACGCGATCGATCTCCGATCGCCCGCGTCACCCGGACGTGCACTTTGTGTCGCATGTTATGCATGCAAATGAGCCCGCGCGGCTCTTTGGTGACAACACATGCGACACTAAAGTGCACGGAGATGACGCGACGATCGGAGATCGGCGCGTCGCTAACGCTTACGTGGCCCGAGGCTGATCGGGGTCGCGAAAGGAATGTACGAAGGCGGCTTAGCCTGCGTGGCGCCGCTGCTGTAAAGCATGGGAGGAATGCAAGAAGGGATAAAAGCTTTGCAACAGGAAGCTTGAGGACAGTTCCTTCGTGAGGGCATGGGAGCACTTCCCGACGCGTCATCAGCTAGCGGTGGCTAGCTACAGCGACTACGAGGACCTCTACGACCCGGCTCCGTGCCGGAGTCCGAACCTACGCCAAGTGGCATGAACCTCTGGACCATGCGGCCCCACGTCTTCTGCACAGGTAGCAGCGAAATCCCGGAACAGGTGGGTGATGTTGTTCCACTAGTAGCATGCCAAAAGGACTCCAATAGCGGCAAGGTAAGCCGTCGTTTCGCCTAAGCAATGTAAGTACGCCCTACGTGAGCGTACGATTTGAAGCGTATCTGTTTGCTGTGCTTATTGATGGTTACTGCGCTGCTATTTCGCTGAGACGCTAGCAGCCATGCGCATCGTTCGGCGGTCCATCCGCACGTTTACGCGTACTAGGAAGGTCCTTGCGAGCAGCACCGGTCCTTAACTTCCTCCTCATTTATGCTAAGTGGATGACAGCTAAGTACGCACTCCGTGAGCGTACTTCCTTTTGATTGCGCGTCATGGCTTCGATTATTGCATCGGATTTTCTGTGATTTTAGAACTGTGCCTTGTTTGATGCTGCGTATCTAACTGAGTTCCAAGTACTAGGCCGAGGCTTCCTAGTACTTGTTTGGCACGCGCTTCCTATTCTGCATACGCTTTGTGATCCAAATGCGGTACATACTTCGTGGACGTACCATCGACTGTGACATTAGCATTTGTCTACGCATACTGTCTTGCGATTAGGCTGCAATCCTAGCAGCTATGCATTGCTAACGGCCGTCCATTCGGTTACGTCGCGCATACTAGCGATGCTGCATTCTAGTGCACAGTACTCTTGAATGTCCTATATTATGTACGACTCGTGACCCAAAGGGCGGCACGCTCTCCGTGAGCGCAGCCGTTGGCATCTGTCCCTGGCTATGCATATTGACTTGCGATTTCGCAGCGTACTAAGGGCAGTCAGCTCAGGCGATGAGTCGTTTATTCAGACGCGTTATGCTCCATTAGCTCATATGGAGCATTCGCTAAGCCCGACTTACACGCATACTTCGTGGATATAGATCTGCGCAACGCATAGCTTTTGTGACACCATAAGTTGCGAGCAACATACTGCAGTAACCAGTTGACCCCGCATTGAGATGCTCTCTAACACCATAGCGGTGGAAACTATGCAGATTTCACCGTTGTTGCATACGCGCCGTCTACACATCTTTTACGCTTTCTTTCCCTAAGTAAAATATATGCTGCGTAATCGTATGTAGGCACTAATGTAGCCTAAGTGGCAGTAACTCGGAAAGGCAGCTATGGATTGGTGCCTAAACAACTGCAGTGACCAACAAAAGGTTACTAGAAAATGCTAGCGCAGACAGTCTAATAGCGCTATGCAGGTGCTATTAGACGTAGCGAAGCATCAAAGCGACGTATACTTCGTGGTCGTACGCTGGGCCTACAGTGACTAAGAGCCCAAATAGGTAGGTTACGCCTGATGTCGCATCGCTTAAAGGAGATGGTAGGCGTGCCTGGAAAAGGTTCTTCCAGGAGGGAGGCACTAGCAGGCTTTGTGCACCTAGGACATGTACTTATGTATGCTTTGCGCTCACACTCGGTTTTACCCCATCTAGCAGCATTACATGGTGCATGTGAAAGCACATATTTAGCTGTGTCCTCGCAAGGGCTGAGCGGGACTTGAAGCGGGATCTTTGGAAATTATTGTTGCACATTCGCCTAGTCTATGTGACTCTAGGCCAAGTACCTACAAGTGCTCTAGTCATTTAGACGCACTGGCTATATGCTACCGACACTTTGTGCTTACCTTATTGGCATACGCAAAGCCCAGCGTCTGAGTTTGCACTAGGGCTGGGGAAGAATCGGCATGAATCGGAATCGGTACCTGAACCGAGGAGCCCAAGCCCTAGTTTACACCATGTTCGAGGTCGACGTATGTGGCGATAGGTCTCGACCTGCGCACGCTACGAGCAAGCACAAGCTGAATATGCGAAATACAGCGGTGTTCAGCCCGACGTTGTCAATCTGGGCACATGTAGGCCAGAGCTTACCATACCTTAATAGGTCACGTGGTCGCATACGAGTACAGGTTTAGTCTGCGTGACACTACCGTACGAAGGCCAGCACGGCCAAATTCTGTGAAGGTGTAACCGTGCCGCACTTACTACGTGATCATAGGCAGCATCGGCGTACAGTTCCCGTCTGACCTAAGCGACATAAACCTAGGCTATGTGAAGAAGTCTTTGGTGAGGAGCCAAGGCGCCTAGCTGATAGAGTGCAACTTTTGCCTCTCCGTGCAGCTTGAACGGTGATAAAGACGAGCCTAGGAGGGCGTCCAGGTGAGTACGGAGGTACAGGCTTCTGAGTGCCAAGCAAACCAGCACATTCGTAGTGCTTTGCAGTGGGTATGTAAGTGCATGCGCTTCGTACTTAAACGCATACGGACAGATGGCCGACCCGTGTGCAGTTCATTCAAGCATTCGTTTACTATTCTGCATGGTGCATGCTGCATGCACATAGGGCATTCACTGCACGCCTAGACGGTTTACAGCTTTGATACCAGAACTGCGTGAACCCACTGCCTCGTCAATGTGAAACGGTGGAAAAGCCTAAGCGTGGGCGTACCTAGACTTTTGGCACTTCATGGGGGCATTGCACATGCCTCCCTTCCTACCTGCCTCAAGGTAGTGTGTCGGCAGCACCTGCTTAGTGATAAAATGCGAGAAATAGCGGATGCTACATCGCAAAACGGCGAACGGCATTAACCCAACGGCACATTCCATCCCTAGCGTAGGGTGGTATGGCACCTGACAGTACGGTACGGACGCGAGACATCAATGGAGGCACACATGCGGGCCCGCGGGTCAGTCACGTGTCACAGAACCGTTGAAGCCAAGTTATGGAAAGAGAACGACCCCGAAGCATTACAGTATGCCAGTACCGAGCGATAGCTTTAGAAACAATTACGCAGTTAGTGAAATGGGACTACAGAACCTTCACGCAGTGCGTCACGGAGCGGATTGGGAACGGCAACCCAGTGAAACCGGAATCGGGCACGGGAACCCAGTAAAACCGGACTCGGGCACGGGAACCCAGTAAAACCGGACTCGGGCACGGGAACCCAGTAAAACCGGAATCGGGAACGGAAACCCAGGAGAACCGGATTTGGGCACAAGAACCCAAGGAAAGCAAGACGGAGTCGCACTCCAAAGCTACTGAAGGCACAGTATACTCATCACACAGGGTCCAAGTACAAGGACGCTTGTCAGAGACCGTACCGCAGCGGGCTAAAACAGCTCCTTTTCTACATGCGCATACATCGGTGTGGCCAAGGTTCGCATATCGGCCGAAACAAGATCTGTGTGAACCAAGACCCTCAGCCCAAGGCACTAAATGCCAAGATTGGCCTCAACAAGCTCATAATCTTCCGTTGGACATAGGCAAGACACTTCATCTACTGTGGAGCCTTACCTGCGACGTGAGAGAGCTCTTGAAAGACAGTAGCAAGTTGGCAAGTTTGACGAACAACATTTGTGCATATTAAGGAGCAACCCTCGCCTGCTACGGCACATGTAGGAGGTTAAGTATACTGTGTGGCATTCAATGGTACCTCAACGAACTAGTGATACATGGATAACGGCAATGAAGCCGGAACACGCAAAGCGCGGCGCTGCACAATCAGCGGGCCAATTTAGGGCGGGCCAGATTGGGCGAATAATTGCTGCAGAGACAGCGGGCCAATTTGGGCGGATAATCGCTGCAAAGACAGCGGGCCACATTGGGCGGCGTGACCGTTGAGATACGGCACTAGAACTATGATTAATGACAGCGTGGCGCATTTGTTGAAGTCTGTAGTTTCTGTTGATCAGTGATCAAGGTTATGATCGAGGCATACGTAACTGTACTAGGCGCTCAAGGATCAGAGACGCTCCGGAATTCTTCGTTCTGAAAACATGGTGGTACTCTTCCGCGGCCGCACAACGGCGTCGAACGCAAACAACAACAAGCTGTTGAGCATTGTAAAACGCTGCTGCATTCCTTCGTGGCTACGATGGCATACGACGCACCATCGCAATCGTGGATCGTTACAGTGATCATATTGTAAAGGTGATGCAATTAGTCGGATAAAAGCATCGGATCCCAGCGGATCGGGACCAGTCTGCAAAGACACTTGCATACGTCGATCCACTAAGTGGTTCTTTCGTAAGCATCCAGCGACTTATTTCCTTATCGACGAAGCTTACATCGTGAGGCGTACACCATGTTGCTTGGTTTACCGCACCTTGAACCATTCACAGGAGAAGGTACCGAGCCGTTCTCTCATTGGCTACGTCGCTTCAACGACCATGCCGAAGCGCATGAAAAGCCATGGACCGACGCGGACAAGCTGCGCAAGCTTAAGGCGTACCTTCGTGGAGGACCACGTGAAAAGTGGGACGAGTTTAGGGACACTGAGAAAGCAACCTTTGCGGCAGCTACTACCAAGCTAAAGTCTGTGTACGAGAACTCATACTCCAAGGACATCGCCAAACTGAACCTTGCGAGGTGTCATCAGCGAGCTGGTGAGAGCATCAACGACTTCGTGGAACGATTAAGGAAGCATGTCAAAGCCGCAACAGTTGGCTCACGCACTGATTGCTTCAAAGAACGGTTCCTTGAGGAGTTTCTCGACCGCCTCGACGACAAAATCGGCTTTCACGTAAAGGCCATAATGCCACAGAACATGGAAGAAGCTGTGTGCCAAGCTATGCACTTCGAGGGACTTCTCGAAGCTCGGAAGATGAAGAGGTCAGCCGAAGACGAAGCAGATGAGATCGCGGCATGTGTCGTAGCCGCACTCAAGCTAAGTGGGCACCGGGATGAGCCGACAAAGCCATTGGCACGACGCATACAGTGCCATAATTGCGGCGAGTGGGGCCACATTCGTCGTGACTGCCACATCCACGATCAGGGATGGTACGACAAGCGCAGCTACGACGACTGCCAGCGTAGCAACAACACGGGAATGATGGGTATAACTGCCCATCATATGATAGCGGCTATGTGAGCCGCTACGGGCTTGAAGGAGCCCGACAGTACCGCAACAACGAGAGATACAGTCGTGAGCAGTTCGACGACGATGAAGGCAGTATCTTGGGGATCGGCGGCTCGTACGGGACGAAGGATCGGTATAGGAGCGAAATTAACGGTCGCCTACGTGGCTGCAGGGACCGCGTCAACGCCCTGCTAACTCTTTGATCTCATTGACCACTCGCCCTAACACACTTCGTGATGCTGTGAGCATGTTCCTAGCAAGCGTATCGAAAATACTTCGTGAACTTTGCGGTCCAAAGGAAATTGACCACATCTTCATGATATGCGTACCTACTTCCTCCGTGGAGTGCATACCCACCCTGTTCCGGAGATCCACCGCATACCACTTGCAATTGCGCTGTGTGCTGCATCAACTACAAGACGAACCTACGAATACGCTAAAGTGGAGATCGCTTAGTGGTTTGTCTCGTCGTCAAGTGTTCAGCATCTGGAACACTGCTCGCCACGGGAAGCAAGGCGGGCACGTGCTCAAGCATACTCGCTACAACGGCCCAATGCAGCGACGCAACAGGCTGTATCCAGCAGCATGTAACTGTGTGGACTCCCTTCTTCGTGGCTCACTTCGTTGTTCACTTTGTGGTTCTATTGCCTGACAGGTCGCCCTTCAAAACTTACACGCCATACTTCGTGTTTTTGCCTTCGTGGTTCTAAGACCTACGAGGTCAAAGTTCCAAACTTTTATTGTTACAATTCGTGGTTCATGGTTCACTCCGTGGATCTACGACCAACAGGGTCAGCCATCCAAACTATGCTTGCCTTACTTCGTGACTCTTCAGGCACGCCGTGTCACCCTTCAAGACTATCATGTACAGTCACCTCGTCACAAGACGCACTATCGACGCCGACACCCGGCCGTAACAGGTAAGTGCTGGTAAGGTCGTCTAGGTATGTGTTTGCTATCTCGACAATTCGTGGTTTTACTCCGTGAGCCTACAGACACGACGTGTCACCCTTTCATACTTTACCTTGTAAGTCGGCACTTCGTGATTTTGCTTCGTGATCGTGCGGCATGCAAGGTGCGCTTGCCACATAAACTCCGTGTTTCCCGAGTCTACGTGATCTCCCGGTATTGGCTCTACGTTCAGACGCGTCATGAATAACCGCCGAGCATGCACCATCTGCGGACGTGATGCGCACACACCCAGACGATGTCCAAAACTCCGCAAGCGCAAATGAGTGCGGTGCAAAGGACCACGTAGCGCAAGGGTGCCGAGACAGAAAGGCGCAGCAGTGGTCAACGGCATCAGTGCGCCGCCTGAAATCACACACCTGGTGCGGCTAGACGTCGACTATACAAAAAAAGGACTTAGTGTCTATTGACGAACGCAGAACAACTCAATTGCATCATCCTGCAGCATGCAGCTTCGTGTTGAGCATCAGTTCAACCCATGGAACCCAACCCACCTGTTCTCGAGACCCACCGCGCATTAGATTTCTTCATGCCGCAAAGATCTTTGTACAGTTCTTCGGTGTGCATTTCCGTGGTCATTACTTCGTGATTCAACAACGTCACTCTGCGTGAAATGGGCAAAATGCAGCCACATGTAGTCATTCGATATGGCACTCATGTCTGTCTTCGTGGTCTTTATAGCTTCGTGGCAAGCCCCGTAAGACGGGACCATCCAAAACATTAATCGTCGTAGTTGAAGAGCCTCGTGCTCCTTACTTTGTGGTTACATCGACATCCTTCTTCGTGAAACGGTTTTAATCTTCGTGACAATCCCCGAACCTCGGGACCCTCTCAAACTTTACTTGCATCACTTCTCCTGATGACGCACCGACTTCGTCAGCTATTCACTTGCATGCGCAGATCTTCGTGAAACGCTGCTTTGAGGCACACTAGCCATCGACCGAGGCCGGTCGATCCTAGGGAAGGAGGTGTAAAGGGGTGAGCCTAAGTGGCTAATTTGGTGACAACACATGCGACACTAAAGTGCACGGAGATGACGCGACGATCGGAGATCGGCGCGTCGCTAACGCTTACGTGGCCCGAGGCTGACCGGGGTCGCGAAAGGAATGTACGAAGGCGGCTTAGCCTGCGTGGCGCCGCTGCTGTAAAGCATGGGAGGAATGCAAGAAGGGATAAAAGCTTTGCAACAGGAAGCTTGAGGACAGTTCCTTCGTGAGGGCATGGGAGCACTTCCCGACGCGTCATCAGCTAGCGGTGGCTAGCTACAGCGACTACGAGGACCTCTACGACCCGGCTCCGTGCCGGAGTCCGAACCTACGCAGTCGTACGGCAACTGCTGACGTCGGGTGCTAGCGGCCTGCTAGCGTCGCGTCGAGCCTTCCGAAGTGATCACGAAAGCTCTTTCCCAAGCCTTTTAACCCTATGTTTTCCTTTCGGCCCTTGTCCCGTGTCCGCCCTTCTTCTTCTTGCCTTCGCCTTATTTACATCAGCGGCGCCACGGAGGCGACTCCGCCACGGGCGCATTCCTTAGCTAGCTACCGACCAGCCAGATCGGCCACAACGCACGAAGCGGAGGTGACGCGATCGATCTCCGATCGCCCGCGACACCCGGACATGCACTTTGTGTCGCATGTTATGCATGCAAATGAGCCCGCGCGGCTCTCCCTTTACATCACGTTCGACCGCGAAGACCAGAAAAGCTCTGAATCAAAGGCCTCCCTTCTCAAGCAAACGACAGCGGCTGAGCAGCAAAGTAGTACAAGGTAGGTTGACTTTAGTTGACATAACATAGTCCACTTAGACGCAATATGTCACGTCAAACACATTTTTGCAGGGGTTTTAAAGTCGATAAAGTCGTCTTTAGCTCAACCATCGCCTTCAGCCGCAAACTCAATACGATCCTTCTGGTATTGGATGTCGTCTTCCTGTTGGGCAATCTTCTACTTATTCCCATTATAACAGGGTAATTAAGACCCTTAGTTGCTTGGTTCTAACAGACGCGAAATTCAGTGTTTTCTGGATTAATGAGAAGGTGTTCGGTCCGTCGAGAGGTGGTGGCGATCACATGGCCGCGCTGTCCCTGATGCTCCCCTTCTCCGTTATACCGTTTGCGGTAAATACTTCGAACGTTTTGTCCCCGAAAACGGAAAAGCGACGAATTTAGGAGTGGCTCTACTCTGGCATAAGCGCAGCTGTCTTGGCTGTCTCCTTCGTACGCATCGGGCTAGCTACGCCCCGGGACATAGTCGGTAACGTCGTTTCTTCTCGCTGGGTCGTTACACAGGTTTTTTTTTCATTTCATTTATTTACGCCAAAAGACGTGACGATAGGAGGCAAAGTATAGGCAAACGGATCGGCAGTAAACTACAAGTAAAAGTCAATTTAATGCAAATGCAGGCGTACATGGGATGGAGCAAAGTAGAGACGGCTTGGATAGGATGCAGTGAAGAGTTGCGGTGTGAAAGGAGAAACTACAACGGAGGAAGTGAGTCGAGAACACTCTGAGGGAGAGGTGATACATACTCACTATTGGGGTTTGCACGAGCATGGTCGAGACGAGAGAGGGCATCAATCGCACTGAACAATTCATCAAATTTTGGGCCGGTGTTGGACGATGATGGGATGGGCTGCTGGGCTGATGAACCGGGCTGCTGCGCTGAACCGGGCGGCTGAAGTTCGAGCGTCTGCATGTTGCGCTTCCGTGGCTTCTTCTTCTTCCGCTTCGTAGTTGAGCTGGATGCTGCCGGATGAGCTTCTTCTGCTGCAGGCTGGTGCGTAGGCGACATTGGAGCTTCTGTGAGAGGTGGCGGT
>JNEY01000137.1:220514-231373 GCA_020875895.1 Aphelenchus avenae | reverse complement strand
AACGGCTAGTCGCATTCCGCGACCGTTTCAAGACCAACTCTTTTGTCGCGACCCCTGTACGCTTCAAAGACGTAAGTCTAATCTTAACGGGTATTCATACGTGCAATCTGTTAAATCGAGACGGCAAGGACCGCACTTATTCGAACATAGCCCATGACGCTCTACGTTTTGTAGCCGCGTTGAAAAAACTGTAAAGCTTTATATACACATAACATTTTTCTCGTCTTTTCGGATTCTTGTTTCGTGGTTGTCTGTTCAGCACTGGTTTGGAAGTCCGCATAGTCCTAGCTAGCCCGTAGGCTAGTAGTGGAGCTCTAGTCGAACGAATGCGTTAAGCTGAAAAATTGTAGTATGTCCTTAGGTTTCACCTGCGGACCTTCACCGCCTCATCAATTGCTTGTGTCAGGGATTGTCGCGCTTCACGTGCGGCTCCAACAACATTACGCCGGCGCACGTAAGCGATCCTCTTCTGGGCAGCTTGGCGTCTAAGGGTGTCGTCGAAGCTGCCTTTCTTTCGGTCGACCCCGGAGTCTACTTCGACGTTTCCGATGAGGGCATTCTTCGCTTTTGCTTTTGCTCTGGCACGTCTGAAGCAAGGAGGCTTGTACTGCACGACGTCCATGTGACACAGCATCGCTTCGACCGGCTGTCGAGGTATATTAGTCCAAATGACTCAAGAGCTATATGATGCAGCGCGGCGAGAGGAACGAAAAGGGGAAACCAAAAGTTGTTCTTTTGAAGCTCAACGTTATTGAGTGGCCGATCAAATTGATAAGACATACTTGTCTCGATGACAAATGCTCTAGGCCCATCGTGACTCAAGCAACTCCGTGGACCTGGACCTCGTACTAAACGACCCGAGAATGCCGAAAATTGACTACGACGGACATACCGAACACATCGAAGATGAGTATGCGACGACATATAAGTTTGCAGCGGACGGATGGACAATGGAGGATGGAGGACGTCCATGTATGCCGTTTCAGGGCGGATAGTCGTCATTATTGCTGCTATCCGATGCGTGTCCCAGAAATCCCCACGAAAAAGCGTTGTATTGTGTAATGCACGCAGTCGTTCAGTTGGCGCCTCGATGAATGTGACCAGTATCCTCTGCAACTGTACTCCAACTTCGCATCATTTTGGAGGTTTAATGTCATCGTTTTTAACGTGTGCTCTGTACAATGCGCTATTTATACATAATTAGGAGGCCTTTGAATTCGTGATGCTTGTTCGGAAGATTTTTTTTTGCGGCTAACACGTTTTCATTTGCCTCGGAACAACTGGCCACCAAAACGAATTGACCTACCGAAACCATCGCTAACTGCAAATAGGAGAGCACAACTCGCTTCGGGGATTCCAAGCCTTAACCACATCCAAAACGACTTAAGCCGAAATTTAATTGCGGCAGAATAGCTAAATGCGCGGCATCCGAAAAACAGCGGCATAAAAAACCTTTTTTACGGTCTCTTCGATGGCTACTGCATGTATTTTTAGGTTACATTGTGTCGCTTGACGCTTGTTTTGTTTTGGCTTATGCATCTACCGTAAAGTACTATGATAGCCAAATCAAATTTAGTTTCCACTCATTGACGAACCCACATTGTTTATTATCGATCATAAAGTACAATCTACACGCGCGACCGGCGGTCAGCGACCGAGTCGCTCTCTCCGTCGGGAGGTCTTTCACGACGCCTTTGCCCACGTTTAGTTAGCGTTTCCTGACGATTTCGCATGTTTATTGCTTTAAATCGGACACATCTTATTGTTTCTTGCGCAGTTTTCTGAACTGCGGCGCTTACAGTTCATACCGTTGCAACTGCGAAGTAGAAAGCATTTCTAGTTTCTTTAATAAACGTCAGTTTCGTGTTTAGACGTCGCTATGCTGCCCACGGAAGTTCTGGAAAACATCCTGCTCCTCCTCACCAGGCAGCAGCTGGACAGGCTTGTCTGTCTTAGCACCAGCCTCACTAGCGTCCTCCTGGACGATTCCTTCGCTGCGAAGTCTCCGCTTCGAAGCGTCACCCGGCTTATGCTTCTCTCGCTTCAATAAGTCATCATCGTTGTTTCAAGGATGGGCGGAGCAAAGGAGTTCAGGTAACTCTCATTCGGTTGTGCAAACGTCTCTCAGGGTATAAGTTCTCTTCGCCTTGCACTTAAGCTAGTACGAGAACGCTGCTAGATGAGAATTACAGCTAAATATATTTAAAAGACAGATACTCCGGAATCGGTCCGTTTCCATACCGAAAAAGTAGGGTGTACGTTCTAATTCCGAAATAACCAGGGTTTGGTCCGCGGTTCGGAATATTTGGCCCCAAATTATTGTCCCCTAACCGAAACAATTATTACCCTAATTACCAATTAACCTGGTTTTGTCTCACTTAATTAGTACTGTTCCAGCCAAACAGTGCTTTTCTTCTTTACCCTGGTCCTGGGGCACAGGGTGAAATGGGGGGGGGGGCAAAAAGTTGGGGAAAGTACCACTTGTGGAAGGAGTATTCTGGCGAATTACTGACTCCTCTGCTTTGCATTTAGGCCCTCCCCTTCCGACGATATACGCGGCTGGATCCACCTGTGCTTCTTCCGCGACGTCACCGTCAACGCCAGCGACGCTGAACTCGTTCAGTGGACCTGCGCCCATCGAGCCATCCTCCAAACTAATCGTGCCAACGTCGCTCGCCAGCTTTGAGCTGTTCAACGTGCGCTCCTTCAAACGCGTCGCCTTAGATTCGGATCCTCGTGTAGGACACTGGATTTCAGGCGAGCGGTACCCTATCTTACTATGGTGCTAGGCTAAGGTTGATCAGGCCCTAACTTAGCTCCTACTCATGGTGACCCGAGTTCTAAGCCGGGGCAGGTAGCCCGTAGGTACAAGAGAGTTAAAGCGTAAGTCCGTTCCCCATGCGGGTAGCGGGACAGCGACCCAAAGCAGCACTCCGAATCACTGAACCACCTTCCCATAGGTTCCCGGCTCTTTTATAGAGCATTCGGTTCCAGTTAACATACAGGTAATGCAACGCAAGCTGGCCACAAACCGGTGTCCGACCGCGGTTAGCGGTCGGCCACCGTGTAGAAGAAAGGGGAAAGGAATGCGTTTTGCCCCGAGGGAAGTTGGACGTAGTATAGGTGTAACGTCTGCTGACGCAGCCGTTCCACCTATACTACACTCGTTGTTCTCGCGACGAATGGCGCTCTCACCGCGGTTCATGACAGCTCGTCTCTCTACAGTGCGACCTCCTGCGCGACTGCGAGATGTTAACAGGAGGTCACTTTCACGCTGTGTCTGACTTCATTTTCAACGTCCAAGATGTCGCCCGGTGGCTCCATCGTCTGGCGACGTGATGCGCCTAATCGAAGCGCTTGAAGAGGTTAGGTCTTTGCATTACGTTTTAGAGCCCTCTAGCGTATCAGGAGCGCAGCATAGAAGGGAAGGATAGCTCTGAAACCCTGTCTAAACCAAATACGCTAGTCCATAGGACTTCTTGAGTCAAATGTTTGAAGTCTTCAGGACCATGACAGTTCTTAAATGCGAGAGCAATCTACCTTGCTTCGTATCATGACGGCATCCACCTTCATCTTATCCATTTTAGAGCGCCATTGGCTCTGCAACGCCGTTCCCATACCTCTTCAAGTTGAGCCCATTGCAACGACTGCCCGTCGACCGAATCCAACAAATGCAAAGCCGGCGTTTCAATCGGACAACCGGCGAATACTTCGAAATCAGCATTATCCGCTACGAACTGAACCTAACTATTTCTCGTCGAAAGCTTTTCTGAGTTTGTTTGTATTTACTTGCTGAACTTGTTATTAATAAAATTATTTATCATGGACAGTTGCAACAAGATGTCGTACACTCGGTAAGCATGTGGTGGGACAAATGTCGCAGCCTAGCAAAAAAAGGCAATGAATTCAGTTCTCAGCGCATTTCACGAAGATCTACTCCGTAGGACATAACGTTCTGAGACCGACTGCTTTCAGCCTAAAAGCCCTCTAGACTTCGTCTATCTTTCACCGCCGTTACCATGATATAAGACAACTTTATTCCATGTCAAGTGCGACAATCATGGACTCAGCGTCCTCGGATTCTCCTGCGATTCTCTAGTCACGGCAAGTGCGTTGCCAGAGAGCGTTAGAATTGAAAGCATTCTTGAGGATCTGCTCGGCTTTGGGGACTTTAGTGGCGGCATACGCACGCAGGGCGGTGAAGTCCTCGTGCACGGCCTGGTGCAGCGCCGCATAGGGTCCTTGCGGCGGCGGAGGGATGAAACAAATACGTTTTCACTTGGAGCAAGTAATAAGCCCATAAATCTGTGATGATCATGCACGAGGAAGTTACCGAGTGCCTTCTTGGTACATGGCAAAATTGAAGAAGTAAACCGCCGAACGATCGGGAACCAACCAAGAAGCATTTTTGGGTTCAGTTTATATCATACTTTTCCATTACATCAGATCTTCATGCAAACTAGTCATTGAACAGTTAACTTAAACCAAGAATATGATGCTAATGGTGTGCGCTTAACGGGTGGTCCACTTGGCATTGTCCGCGTACCACACGTTACCCCAGAGCTGAGCGGTCTCTTCAGTAGGGCTGCGAGTAGCGAGATGCAGCTTTGCGGGGCAGAAAAAAGCCCAATTCCGAAGCAGAACAATGCCGTGGAACCCGTTCGTCTGTAGTGGTATGGTTCACCATCGCCTCGAAAACCGCTTCCAGCGAAGAAGCGGTACCGAATTCGCAAAATGCAGCAGTCACTTGAAAGTAGCCCGCAACAACGACACCGCAAAAATACGCGGTGAAAACCAAGTTGGCTCGTGGTTCGGGTGTTTCGAAAGGTAACAGGTCATTTCAGTATATGTGTTGCAGCCGATGGTGTTTTTTAGCCAACCACGTGGTTGGCTAAACCTTCAGCCGATAACGTGATCGGCTAGCCAACCACGTGGTTGGCTGAAATTTCAGCCGATCGTGTGAAATAACACCGTTGGCTAGCCAACCACGTGGTTGGCTAGCCAACCGCGTTTTTAACATCATTGGCTAGCCAACCGTGTTTTTTTAACATCGTTGGCTAGCCAACGACGTTTTTAACACCGTTGGCTAGTCAACCGTGTTTTTAACATCGTTGGCTAGTCAACCGATTAGGCATTATTTTAGGACAACTTAGTTGAGGACGCTTGCTTGAGGACAATTAAAATGAGGACGACTATATTGAGGACGGTTTTCTTGAGGACTTTAATTGAGGACGCTTGCTTGAGGACACTGAAATGAGGACGACTTTTAAGTGGACGACTTTGTACAGGACACCTTAGATGAGGATGACTCTTTTGAGGACAAATTTTTTGAGGATAGTTTTCATTAGTATTCTCACTCGAGGACGACTTTTATGCGGACGCTTACTTGAGGACGGTAGCATGTAACCGAAGATCACCTTTACTGTCGCCGTTAACACCGTTAGCAGCGCACCGTGTTCTACTGAAGGCGTGACATAAACAGACCGAAAACCCTCTGTGGGCACAACAACGAGGCATCACATTAGACGCTGACGTAGCATGAAATAAGTCTAGCCATGTCGGACAAAGGGTGGTGAAGGCAAAAAGTAAAGAGGGGAAACGCGGGAAAAAGAACGGGAATCGAAGAATGGGGTGAAGCAAAAAGGAAGCTTACATGTAGTGGGAACGAATACCCAGGTTACTTGACGGACGGAGGTAAATATAATTCTAGACGCCGAAGTCAAACGGTGCCATAGCGTGATTGGAAGAGGGCTCCTGACTCTGCGATGGAAGGTCTGGGTCCTCGTCGTCCGATGACTCGCTCGCAATCGTTTGCTGGCTGCTGCAGGCCGAGCCGGCGTCGCCTCCATTCTCTTTCTCCTGATCGGCGATGAGTCTGGCGAAAGCGACGGGCGACAGGTGGTACTGGACAAAGCGCAGGAACTCGATGCGATTTCGCTCCTCTGGTGGCTTTGCGGCGTACTGCTCCACGTGAACTTGGAGATTGCGAAGGCGGACGTCGTGTCCAGCAGGCCGGCCACGAAGGTGTTCGGCAGGGTTTGCGTTGTGCCTAAAATAGCGACAATGACAATGAAAAATTGCCACAACGATTGCTCACCTGGTGCCCAGGCACACCATTCTCTCCTCTTCTTTCTGGATTCGAATCAGGAACTGCGTCATCGGGAGGTTCGAACGGGAAAACTGCGCATTAAGATATGCGTGCCATCCTTCCTGCGCGTTGTTTGTGCGAGGAGACTCGTCGATGGTTCGGCGGTTGCAATTCCACGAGCTGACGGGGAAGCGAGGTGCGCCACGACGGCCGCCGGGCATCTTCCTACCGAGGTAGGTCGACTCGAAGTACTGCACGAACTCTGAAAAAGTTCGTTTCTGTTTGCGTCTAACAGATTTGCCCATACTGTTGAGGAACTTTACGTAGCTTCGAGGAATGGTCTTGTTCTGGACCGATTTCGTTAGTTCCGCGCAGATATCATCGAAGCCGCTATACACCTCATCGATGGGAAGTAGTGCCAGCGAAGAGAAGGAACGGAGAAGAATCTTCACCTCCGGGCTGTCGTAGAGGCGAAGGAGGCCATGCTTCTGCACGTTGGTGAACACGGCTTTGCTAAAATGTGGAGACTTATTATTTTGCTAAATATTTGACTGGTTAACCTGAAATGGAAGTGACAAAACTGCTGGTCAGCATCTGGAAACAACGCTGCGAGACTATTGGCCAATCCGAGCTCGAAGTCTATAACGAGCTCCTCAGACAACGCTGCTAGTATTAATTTCGCACCTGTAAGATAGCTGTTTGGAGCAATTCCTTGGCACTCGGGCAGAGCAAAGAAGGCCTCGAATGCCCTGGTGTAGTTCACCTGCTTTCGATCGGACAACAAGAAGTACGCAGCTGGGAGCGACGACTTTCCAATGATCACGTTGATCGTCAGAAGGGAGTCCATGTACTTTGGCGCAGAGAAGAACGTGCCTAAAATGGGAGATATAAGGGCGTCCCGAGTAATTAAAAAACCCGACCGTCGATGCCCCACTCCTTGTGCTCCTTCAGCAGTTCGATTCCATGGTCGGACGCCCAACTGAAGAAAATGGGCTTGTCGGGCTCGGCGACGCGCGAGTCCACGCGCAG
Organism: Aphelenchus avenae; assembly: GCA_020875895.1. Classification (NCBI taxonomy): domain Eukaryota; kingdom Metazoa; phylum Nematoda; class Chromadorea; order Rhabditida; family Aphelenchidae; genus Aphelenchus; species Aphelenchus avenae. The sequence continues at coordinate 224,256 of JNEY01000137.1, read as the reverse complement.
AAACTGGTCTCCTCGAATGGTTCGTTTCAGCGGTTCCGGCTAAATGATCCCAATTAGGCGGCTGAAGTAGAAGAAAATTGTTTACAAATTCAAGTTGCTCCGGCTTGAGATCGGCACGCTTGCCATACTCGATCTTGTTGACCGACTGCTGCAAGGCGCGCTGCGATGGGAAACGCTGTAGGGCTTGCTCATCGAGACCTTCGTGTGCCGTTGCAACAATGCTCGACGACGGTGTGGCCCGATTATCAGTAGCCGCCTCCTTCAGCTTGGTGATTCTCTCCCGTTTCTAAAATGTGTGGTCGACGCAAGGAATGTTTACGAATGTTTACGCGTTGCTCAGAACCTTGATAATCGGAAGTATCCTACCTGCGGGGAAACCGGATCAGCAACATGAGTGTGCATGGTTTCCGTGGGAGCTCCGGTTGAGAGCACGATTTCGCCTTGAAGGCCGTCCGAGTACCCTGCAGCAGGGCATGATTTGAAGTGAGTGCAACGCCAACGAATGCGGTTATTTGGCAGGAACCGATGCACGTGCATGGTGAATCCGTCGAGGACGCGGCACGGCTTACCTTTGGTCGTCTCCATCTGAGCAAGATGAGAAGTACTGGCATGGCATTGTTGTCAAGTATGGTTAATCGCTTGGACATTTAACGGCATCCTGGTGTTACTTGAAAGAGCAAGGACGGCTTTACTTCTTGATGTACTCCGTTACCCAAGGGCATTTGCACATTCAGCTGTAGACAACACTGGCAACATGCACTGGTTCAACATCGAAGAAAGCAAAGGAAAAAAACAAAAGGTTAAATGAGTTGAAAACAAGTGAAGGAGCCAAATGAGATCGCGGTACCAGGGCTAGAAAGCGAGACCGAAGCCGCCTGCGCCGCCCGAAGCGCCGTCGTCGTGGTGGTGGTCACGCTTGAAAAGGCCAGAGCAAAGACGGCAGTTGCAAGTACGGCCACTCTTGTGCTTGCGAGAGCGCTTCGATTTGCGGACGGACTTGCGGGCCTTAATGCGGCGCTCGAGCTTGTCCTCGAGGACTTCGAGATAGTCCTTCTTAGACGAGACTGTCAGCTCGTCCTCCGAACGAAAGTCGATCGAAGAGGCCAGATCTTTCCATCCGTAATCCATCCACTCATCGCTGTCGTAATCACCACCGTGGTCCGGAAGTTCGAGGTTGACGACGTCTAAACTTCACATTTTCAGTGCGACAAAAACAACATGTTACGCATCTATGTTGTTGAATGCTTGGCCCATGTAGCTATGTACGAGAGGTTGGTTGCGTACGTATGTACGTACCGTGGTTGCTGCGAGAGCTGGCTTCGTCCTTCAGAGACTGCACCGGCTCGTGGATGATCTCGGCATCAGAGTAACGGCGCATGATCGACTCGTAGACCACCTCGACGTCCGAGTCAGCCTCGTCCATGCCTAAAACAGACTATTTTTCGTAGGAATGAAACAATAAGCTCTAATCAAATGTGCATGCAACATTGGGCAATTTAGCAGCTTCGCTTCTAGCAATTGCATACCGTGGTCTGTGCTGAGCTCTGCCGAACGGTCCTCGAAAGGGCTGCCAGCATTGACGCACACGGACTCGTTAGAGCCGCCGTTTTCCGACTGATTACCGCTCAACACGACGACCGAGTCTCCCGAGTTGCGGTTCTTCGATGGAGAGCCACCAGCTGGACCTGAAATCACTCGACTAGCAAGAACTTTTTGGGAAAACAAAGGCTTAAGCAACGTTTTTTCCGACGTAGGACATAAAAGCACGTTCTTTGCATTACCTGAACGAAGCTGGTTCTCCTTGTCATCGTGATGGTTTGTCGGACCGGTCATTTTCTGGTTTCCCGACGTTTTGCGAACAAGTGCACTAATCGAGCTTGACAAACGACCAAATGCGGCGACGGATGACAAATAGCAAACGGCGGAAGAGCACGCGACCTCTCGCAGGCTTGTGCGTACGGTGACGCCAGGGGATCGCGGCGGGACCACGGCGCTGTCAAACGGACGCTTTATCCTCAAAGGATTATGTCGGATGAATGTCCTCAAAAGAGTTATCGTTTCAAAAGAATCCTTAAAAAGTTATCCTAAATATTGCTGTCCTCAAGAAAGCAGACCTCAGAAAATGCGTCCTAAAAATGCTGTACTTAATAATGTTGTCCTAAAGAGAGCGTCCTCAAAAGTGCGTCCTCTTTAATTGTCCTCAAAAAAAAAAAGTCCTAGGTAAACGTGTCCTAAACAAAGCGTCCTCATAGAAGCGTCCTCAAATAATGTCCTCAAAAAAGCGTCCTCAAGAAAATTGTCCTCAAAAATAAGTCCTCAAAAAACGCCGCACGAGTCAACCACGTTGTTGGCTAGCCAACGATGTTTTGATAACATGGCAGCTGAAACACTATTATTACGACCTTTAAAACTGCTAAAAGCAGTTATGTGCCATAAGCAGTATAATTTTATATTATTTAATTAATAATAAATTATTATTTATATTAAATACATTAAATAATTTATTATTTATATTTTATATAAAAAATTTATGAATAATATTTATTAATAACTAATTATTATTTAATTAACGTTCATATTCTACTCTGATTTTGATTACTATTGAATTGATTCATTAATATTTTGTCGACTTGTCGGCGTCGACTCGATTTTGTCGGGCTATTTGTCGACTTGAGCCGGCTATCCTGGTTCGCTTAAGTTTGTAATTCCGAGCAATATGGCCGACGCCGATTCTGAAAAAGCCGGTGCATCTTCGCCAAATATGATGGCGATGATCTACTATCTGAAGATCATTGTAGGCAGGCGAGTAGCCAGGGAGAGGGCTCCCTGTTCCCTATGCAGACTCGGATCCTTAATTTTGCGTTATTTTTTACCTTTTGTCAGTCTGTAATAGTCATAATAATAAATAAAATAACTATTAATTAATTTATTATTATTACTTTGTCATGAATTGAATAATGCATAACAAGAAATATTATTTATTATGTAATTAGTATTTATTAACGAACATATTTGTTTAATTATTATTTGTTAGTATTATTAGTAGTAGGTTGTCTAGTATAATGTAGTATTATTTATTAGTTGTTATTTATTTGTTACTATTATTCTTACTAGTTAACCAAGTAATCTTACTATTAATTACCTGATATTAAAAAATACGGTTGGCTAGCCAACGATGTTAATTTCATTTCATTTCATTTATTTACGTCCTGAAGACGTGACGAAAGGCGGCAAGCACAGTGGCACACAATCAGCAATCATAGTCAAAGTCATAAATCAAAGACAAATCGAAATGCTTTAAGGCCAACTTGAATGATGAATAGAACAGTTTGAGACGGATTCGAGCCGGCAGTTCACGATATAACAAAGCAGTGCGAACAGCGAAAGAATTCCGTCGGAGCATAGTGCGAGGGCAGGGGAAGTAAAGCGGGTTGCGAGAAGCGTTACGAGAGAGAATACTACATTTGACACCATTTCAAGCAGCATGGCTTTAAAGACACATAGATCGGTGAAGACACGGCGATACTGCAACGGCCTGAGATCAAGGAAGTTACATCGTTCGATATAGGAGAGCGGTTCGCTTGAGGGAAAGCAACGGCTATGAATGATCTTTGTAGCCCGACGCTGTACAGATTCAAGCTCACGTACGTCCTTCTTGAGGTATGGGGAGTATACCGATGATGAGCTTTCGAGGATCGACCGAATATATACGACGTAGCATTTGCGAAGAATGCGATAGTCC
>JNEY01000137.1:194506-211537 GCA_020875895.1 Aphelenchus avenae | reverse complement strand
TGACTTCTTGCTAAAGCGGTAGGTAATACCATCCGTCCTGTCGAGGAAGGAATGGAAAATTTCGCCGTCCAACCGACAAAACTTTCCTGCCCGACCCCCCCCCGCCCCCTCCACTCCTGAGCACAAACAAAAATATCTTCGATCGACAGGGGAAGAACGACCCGTTTAGGCCCCTACTCTATTCCTATCACGCATCAAGCTCTTGCCGTTGCGCAGTGCCAGCGCGCACAGATCGCGGCATTTCTCGCGACAATCGGCTGCATCAACCAGCTCGCCGCTAAGACCAACCCGCCGCCGCCGCAAAGACCCTACGCGGTGTTGCACAAGGTCGTTCACGAGGACTTCGCAGCTCTGCGTTTATACGTCGCTACGAAATTCCCTGGAGCTGGGCGGATTTTCAAGCAATTGCTCAGTCTAAACACTCTTTGGAACCTGCGTTGCAGAGACTGAGGGAGGGGCGAGGAGAATGAAACATTTTAACGTAGCAAGAACTGAATAAAGTGCATCAACGATCGAGGGATAAAAAAAATGCAGCAAGCCATCAGTTAAGATTGGTCTATGCCTCCTCAGAGTTTTCAAATTGTAAGACGTGTACTGTTGAATTGCTTTGTCATATATCCTCTGACGGTCACGGCATGAATAAGACATTAATAGTGTATGCTTGATTCAGCGTCCACTTGGCATCGTAGTCATACCACGTATGGTCCCATAGCTGCACATCGTCCATGCTTGGGCTACGGCTAGCTACATGCAGCTGTGCGGGGCCGAAGAACGCCCAGTTTCGAACCAGGACTACGCCATGGAAACGCTCTTCATGCACCAGGCTTCCCGTACGCGACGAAGCACTTCCGTTTTCGCTAAAGACAGGCCATTATGGCCGACGCGCAAGCCGTTTCAGGCGCTTCCTGCTGCTTCGAATGCTAATTGATTTTTATGCTTCTGTTACGCATGTTCTTGCTTGGGCTGGGGACCCCTCGAGTCTGGGACCGAAGCCGAAGCGAAGGTGAAATTAAAAACCGAAGCCGAAGACCGAAGCCACAAAAACACCAACGGTCTAAGCCGAAACCGAAGTTTCCCCAGCCCTAGTTCTTGTCTCGCACGTTCTTGCTTGCTTTGGGTGTTCATGATTCGCATTCTTGTTCTCCTTCTCATGCCTTCCCCGCTCATGCTTGGCGTGCTATCGCAAGACAACGTGCAACCTGCACAATTCAAACTTGTAACCGTACGTCTCGGATCCGTACGCCGATAAGTGTCGGGCATTCAGCTTGGTTTTACGAAAACTCGCGGTACTACGTTGCTTTCGAGAGCACTAATGGTTAAGCACGGGACGAACTTTTTCATGCCACTAAAACCGAAGTCCTAAACCTATTACTAGAACCAGAACTGCGGGACTAAAACGTTCGTTTTCGACTACTTTCGAAAGTCCTTTGCGACGATGCTCGCGTATTGTGTGAAGGTGATGTAGCGATCCGTCAGCGTTAAGAGACGCAGACACGCCACGCTTATGCCGCCTGGTTTTACGTTTATAGCTTGTAACAGACAAAAGTCACTATGACAGGTTTCGGTTCTCCGCCTGCATCAGACGTCCACTCGGTCCAAACCGGGCTGCGCCTAGAGGTCTCCATCGAAAGTCCATTTGAGTGCTCGACGAATTTGTACGGCACGAGTCCATGCCTAAAAAAGCTTCGGTTTCCTTTGCTGCTTGCGTATATTCTGAACAACTCTTTTTAGTTGAGGTTATTTTTCATAAGAAACGACGCTTTATAGTCCACGGTTGGCGACACCAGCAGAATTTTGTTTAGTGTGTTCCCACTGAAAACCTCCAGATTGGCGAAGTCGGACTTTTAAGTCGGAAGCAATCCTTTTGTTTGAATAAAAGAACGAATTAGCCGCTGATGGACCGATGCAAAGAGTATAATGTAGGAAAAATGTCAGCGGTCACTACACAAAAAAATAGGTAGAACACGCCAAATAGGTATCCTTTAGCCATTTAACCGGGACTGTACCATGAAGGATTTTTGCTTCAAGTGAAAACTCTACGGCAAGCTGTACGTGGGACCGCCGAAGGTTGGCCAGTTCTGCGTCCTGCTGCGCATAACATCACGCCCACAATACGACCAGCAAAGTCTTGAACAAGAAGAGGACAGCGTACCGGATGCAGGATTTGCAACACTCGATTTCCACGACCTTGGAGAGCCCTTTGCGACGATGCTCGGGCATCGTGTGTAGGTTGTGCAGTGATCCATAAGTGTCATCATCATCGATCAGTGCAAACGAGGCCAGTTCACCAGTGGCGTCGAACTGAACGCCATACGTCGGAACATGCCGTAGTTTTGCTCTGGAAAATTAATCTGTTTTTTGAAAATTCATACGCAAAACGGAAAGTAACCTTACTGAGTTCTCTTTGTCTCGTCGGCTTGCGCGAATTTCCAGTTCTGGCTTATGAACGTCGCATGCTTGTCGGGATCAAGTCGCGTCAGGGAGTAGCCGTCAGGAGGAGTGGGCTTTAACGGCGTTACATGGTCCATTTGCTCCGTCGTCATGTAGAACATGGAGCACGGTGTCTCGTCGACTTCGATTCCGGCTTGGCGTTTGCTGAGCCAAGCAGAGTACTAAATGAATCACAAGAATCCAAGGTAAGCATCTTACCAATTTGATTGCAGCGTCGATCCCGTAAACAGTGATGGCGTAACGAGGATCGTACCATGCTCGAACAATTCCGTGGATATAATCGAACACAGCGTCCAATGAGTACCCATCGAACGCGACACTCGGTTGGGAGCAAAATATGATCGAAATTCTAAAGGTGTTTTGTGTTCCAGAAAAGCCTTCGGGGAGTTCTAACACTAACCAAGGTGACCGGTGGGAACCGCTACATTTGTGCCAATGCCACATAATTTAACATCCGCCGCCGAAGGACAGCCAGTGAGCGACTTACCGGTTGAAGGTGTTTCGCAAAACGATATGCAGCTCAGTGCCGGAAGTTGGCGAATGCACTGGTGTAGGATGAGATGGTTTGGGAAATCTTTGCACTTTTCCAGCGCTTCTCTCAGTTGCTCATCCGTCTTGAGCTCGGCCAGCATAGCGACGGCGTTATAGATTTGCAATAGAGTCAGCGTTACAACCCGGCAAGGCAAACTAACGATCCGCAAAGTCGCAAAGCTGCGTCTGAAAAGAATCGATCGTTCCAACTGGAAGCATGCCGACACAGACTACAAACACACACACTCATCCTTGCTTAACTTGCAGTATATTAAAGTGCATTGTCAGGCTGACATCAAGTGCGTAACGGTCCGAGAACGCAGTCTCCAGAACAATTTTTCGGATCGCTGTCCGGTAAAAACAGAGAAGACTTGTGATCGCGCACATTGTCAGACGGGTGCGATCACAAAAAAACCATTGAAGATGAGATTCGCGTATGACGACCGAATCTCATTCGTAAAGTTGAGCCCCAACTACCGAAACGGCATGTTAAAAGGAGTTACAAAAGCAGCCAAAAAGTTCGTTAATCAAGAAAGATTGCTAAGCAGGCGAAGCAAGGTTTCAAGGTTTGCTTCAAGCACCGCACATTGTTGATTCTCAGAACTTACAAACATAACCGAATCCTAAGGTAGGAAATCGCCTCGGAGTCGGCATTTCCGGGCGTCGGCTCCCGCCTCCCCGTCGTTTCCCATTTTTCATCTCTAAGCCTACTGGTTCTGAATCTAACGAGGTTTTATTAAATACTGTCTGGTCGTGGATCTTTTGCGTTGCATTTATTTATTTCACAGCCTGTAACCAGCAAAATTGACTGTGACGGGCTTCGCTGATCCGCCTTCGTCCGTTGTCCATTCGGTCCAAATTGCGCTGTGTTTAGAGGCAAATTCTGTGACGTCGAAGTTGTCTGCTTTCGCATTGTCCAACTTTTGGAATCCGTAACCCGAAAGTTCGAACGGAATCCTTCTGAACGAATGGTAAGACTGCAGAAATTGGTCCACCTGTTTAACAGTGTCGTCGACGTCTGAAGCATAAAATGGGCCGTTAGTGTCATCAACACAAAAGGTTCCATCTAACCAGGATCGGGTGGATGCTTTCGCGGCCCAGTGGTGTTTGGCGCTGCTTCTGCAACGCTGAAGATCAAGAGCAGTATTAGGAAGCTACGACCCATGGCGACGTAGCGTACGACTAAAATCCTTTCGCAGGTAGACGACGAAGGCATCTTCGAGAATGTCTGAAGGCGATCGCGAATTAATTAGCTGCATTGCGGCTCAGCTAGCATTCGCCTCTCTGTAGAGGAATGTCAAGAAGGGAGAAGCGAAGGTATCGAATTTGTAGCGAGCATGGACACACGCACAAAGCGCCTACGTTTCGATTCAGTAAGCCTGAAAAACGCTAAAAAGACTCAATGTCTTAGCCCAAAAGTAGCGTCCAGACATTACGGTGGTCCCACAGTCCTTTTTTTACCAGTCTTTCTTACCCCCCCCCCACATGTGGACATTGGTGTTTGGCTACGATGCAACTTGGAAACATAACCGGAAAAAAACGGCTCGCCGCATGCGACGCCCACGAAATTTAGGCCCAAATTTGACAAATAAAAGATTTTGCTCTAGTGGATTCCAGCGGCTGGCCATTTTATCCAGTACTCGATCCGCGTGGGTACCCCCCGCCAAACTCGAGACCACTGCTTTTGAGGAAGCGGGTTTTGGCGTGAACGTAGTGAAGCGAAGTAAGGCCAACTTCACTGCACTTCAATTCAATTCACTATTTTTCACTGAATATTTCACTTCACCGGAAAAATACACTGATGAAGTTGTTTTGGCATGAGTCAAGCGCAGTGAAAATGAAGATGATGAAGAGCTTGTGCTTTCTGTTTTGCTTGTCGTGTCAACCTTAGGCCAAGTTGATCATGAATTGTCGGCCAAAGCTCGCGCACTCGACTGCGTTCCGAAGCTCTGTGGCTTCTTGTAACGTCCGTTACCTAGCGCAAGATGAGCGGGTCAGCTCGATAACTATTCTAGAAACACTTGCCTCTAGGAGTAATTAACCAGTCGGTTTTGAGTAATGATTGTTTACGAAACTGACGACACTTGTTGCTGATTCATGTTTAGCTAATTTTTAAACAACATACCTAGGTCAAGGACCCATGCATTGATTACAACAGTGGTCAAACAATTTCTCAAGATTTTTATTTTTATTTATTGTTCGTACCAGGGCATTTGGATTTGGATTTGGAAAATTGGAAAATTGGTCGTTTTGCTTTGGATTTGGATTTGGTTTTCGAAAATCTGACCAATTTGCCTAATCTTTTAACCAACTAGTTCGGAAGCTTGAACCTTTTATTGAGCAAAGACGACCGCGAAAAGTAATATCGTTAATGCAAATTAAAGCGATTTAGTTGACGTATTCAAGGAGCGACCGACAAAGGATAAGATATTAAACGTCTACGTCTCAAAACACAAATTTCTAGGCGACCCATACGCATTCTGGAGCAAGCCCGAAAACGTTGCACGTTTCCCCCGACTGCACTCGCTGGCTCGGCAGTACTTAGCGGCACCTCAGGGCAGCGTGAAATCCGAGAGGGTCTTCTCAGGAGCATCAGCCATCTTTTCTGATGACCGCCAGAGCCTCAGCGACAACACGTTTCAGCGATTGCTGTTTCTTTATAGCAGTGTCAATCTGATTTAACGCATGTTTTGGACGTATTCTCCACGGTTTTGGTCGTCTTAAAAATAAGCTTCGAAAAATCGGATTTGGATTTGGATTTGGAAAATTGGAAAATTGGTCGTTTTGCTTTGGATTTGGATTTGGATTTGGTTTCGATTTTGGAGGTTGCTTTGGATTTGGATTTGGTTTATTTTTGGAGGGTCCCCAGCCCTGGTTCGTACCGCCGGTAGCGGCTGCAGTTGTCACAGCAGGGTGAAATCGGTCATGAAGAAATCGTTATCAGACGTCTGGAAGCTTAAAAGGCAATTAAAACATTTCGTGTCAAACGATGTCGGAATAGGAGGGCAAAGACGACAAGTCGTTCGTACGCATAAACTGCTTGAAACTCAAGTACGAAGGCTTCTCGAAAAGTTAAAGGGAACGAGGTGTAAATCAGCGAGGTGTAGCGGAAGGAGACACGACGAGTTCTTGTTCGGGCTAGAGGCTTCTGTAGGCTGGGACCGAGTCGGGCAGAGAAGTGTAGTCGTCTGCAGAGGAACTGTGTGGCTCGAAAAGAGGTTTCATCTGCAGATGTCGGTAAGCTGCTAGAAGGTCGTATCGGTGGCGACGAGCTTCGAGGGTGTCCACGTGCAGCTGCTCGCATCGCTTCAAGTACGTAGGAATCGAGTCGTGGAAAACGCGCGAGCGCGTGCGCCGCTAAGACATATCCGTATGGGTTAGCAGGGTTAGTGGTGATGTTCCTCCAAAGGTGTAGTCCAGCAGACGATGCGCATATGTAGCATGCGGGAGGCTGGAACGGCTGACTCACACCATCGGCTACAACATAACGCTACAACAACATAGATGCATGGTAACAGGGCTCTTGCTGACCAAACTCGCCAACTTTTACTTACTCACGCATAAGAATCGAGAAAACCAGTGGAAATGCCAAAACCCTATATACACGAACATAACTGCTGATGTAAAAGAGACAGTATAGTGTCCTCAGAAAGGATAACCCTGTGCTGCGGCGGGGAGTCGATGTCGAATCGTCCCATCGTAAAATATCTGAAAGTATTTTTTAGCTTGTTGTTTACTAATAGTATTAGCTTGTTGAAGCCTCTGGTAAGACATTTTTACCTCATAAGGACGTTCGCCCATAGTCCCATGACCGTGAAATCGTAAAGAAAATCGGCAGGAACCAACAGATTCCCCAGGATTTCGCAGAGAATCGTTTCGGGCGGAAAACGGTAGTCTCCGTCCGTCTTCAGATAAGTGCTGGTGCGCTGCAGGGCAAGGAAGGTCGCCATGAAGTTGTAGAAGTTGGCAATAAAGCTTGCCAACGCTACGCAAGGCAGGAATGACTCGTAGGTCTTGAGCTCAGCGTCCCTCAAAGCGACAATTCGCCGCAGCGCGAAGAATTGCAACCATTCGGCAGTCTGAAAGACAGGTGCATGGAACGACCGGGTTCGGCCAAAGACGCCAAAGCGAATACGTTGGTCGACTACCTTGAAAACCGCCTTACCACTGATATCGTGCATATAGCCGTACGCGACCAGGACAAGAAGGACGATGCGTAGCCGGCCATTTGCAGATTTTGCCAGTGGGCGACCACCGCCAAATAGTGAAAACTCATGGCGACAATCGAGCCAAGTAGTAATGTCGTATCGCCACGCGCATCCGCCGTGTGCGCCGAATCAAGTTTCACTGCAGGAACCAGTTGCAGCTGCAGCAAGGCCTGAAGTTATTTCGCAGTACTAGGTACTACCTGATCTAGGCATGAACTAACTGGTAGGTAGTTCAGGCCTAGATGTACGAATCTGCGTTACTTACAGTCATGAAGAGGACTACGCAAACGCCATGTCGAATAAATTCTAAAGGACAGCACATTTAGCGTTCAGAAAGAGGAATATGCTTTCATAATTGAATGGACTTACGCGCAGCAATCGTATACGGTTCATATCCAGCGACTTTTCCATCATTCACGAAGTCCGGTGCAGTCGGTCCGGGTGCCACGGCGTGGTACAACGCGGTGAACCACTCTTCAACGAAGACGAACGTAGCAAAGACGGCCACGGATAGGAGCGCTGCGTTCCAGCACTTCCACTTCGTAAGGGAGCGAGAACAGTTGACCAATGAGCGTTAAAACATGGCATGCAGGTAGTGCAGACGTCGACGAAGATGATGGATTATGCCAAAGGTCGTACTCATTAGACTTCGGCGCCGCGTCGTGCCGATATTCCGTGCCGTGCCGCAAAGTTACCAAAAGTTGAGTGATTGAACGTTCCGTGATCACAGAACGGAACGGCAACGGGAGGTCAGCATGGAACCGGAGGGGGGGGGCGGACAGCGGCACGAGGACGCATAACATGCCGCAACTGCACCATGCTAACCAATGACATGTTCGAAGATCGATCCATTTGGTGACGTCCACCACCGCAAGCTAGCCAGTGAGCAACCAGCAAGACCGGCAAGTACTCCGAAATGCAGGACATTGTGACCGGGTCCAGCAGGCTCTCGTTGGCGTAGTACCACGCCGCTTGTAGCCCCTCTAAGTCCCGATGCGGATGGCCGGTGTAGTTCCTAACCGCAACAGGGCACCAGAACCGATTGTGGTCGGAGTGGGAACATATTTCCTAGAACTAAGAGGTGTCCGGACTGCGTGACATATAAGTCCCACAAAAATTCAGTACCTATCTTTGTTTGTTTTCACGTGGTGCATGCGTTCCCAACCATAGCTTGATCTAGCCCAGGACAATTTATTAAGCAAGGCAATCCTAAGCCACCTTAGCCGAGAACGTTTCAGTATGCGGTAAATTGCCTTAATGACTAAAATAGAATACACAGGAAGTGAAACTTTGGCAGTCGCCTTCGAATAAGTGCAGGCCTTTAGGTGAACGTAGCCCTTCTAGACCAGGGTCCTTAGCCCAGACGATCGCAACGGAAACATCGAGCCACGTCCGGACAGCATAATCATGTCTCCATCTGGCGTCCACGATCCCATGAGCACACCGTTGGAACAAGTAGAACAGAGCCACAAGCGGGAAAAGGGTCATTAGACCGCAGTCCATGACGTCGATGGCAAGTTCAAAGGGATTGCTTCCGATCGCGTCGACGATTTCGTCGCAGTCTGGAAGGGTGGGCCGTCAAATGATGGCTAGCTTGGACCGTACCTTTATTCGCCACCAGGTAGACGCCACGGAAAGAACATCCGAAGGTAACACCGACGCTAAGAACGATAAGCGTGACTAAGGTTTGTCCATGCATCTCGTTTTTTAGCAGTTTTCTTGAGGATCGTGACGCCACAGCGATGAACGCAAGCATCGCGAATAACCGATAATCGAAAAATGCTGGATAGGTTTTTGCGTTTCCGCATAAGGCGGGCGTTTGGCAAGTGTGTTTCTTCAGCTTTCTCGATTCGTCCCAGGGATGGGCGGGTCCCGGTCCCGGTGTCCCGGTGGTTTGGTCCCGCTCCCGGTCCCGGTCGTCGAAAAATTCCGCCCATCCCTGATTCGTCCTAGAAAGCAACAACAAAAAAAATTAAAAACCAAAAATAAAATAACGAAAACAGAACAAAAAAGTTAATTGAAAAAAGTGTTGCCCCATCACTCGAAAACGGTGATAACAGTGGAATGTCATTATAACCACCAGACTATCTTGTCAACCTACGCGCACAGGGCGGGAGCATCGGCTTAAAAACATCGATTTATCATAGGGTTTTCTGCTTCAATAACGCACCAGTGTGTACAGATGGAGATAATATGCAGTATCGTTTCTTCCCAACAGTGCAATCACATTGGCGGGAACACAAATCGCCATTGAACCGTAGCACGCAATGGATACAAACGTGCGGTAAGCCAAGGTCCTCGGCCACATGCCTAGCCGTTGATGTCGCACAACCCAAGCGCGAGCCGTCTTAGATGCATGAGGGGTATTTCCAATCTTCACGTTATGCTGAATGCTTAGCGCCGGCGCTTTCAACAAAGCAACGTATTCATTTGCTACGGGCAGACGGGATTTCAATCCCGAACAATCTATTCTTTCGCAGACGTTAACGGTTTTTTTATCGAAGGTTAACGGCGTTCAACAAAAATGACAAGTGTCAAGAAAATAACGACTGATCAAAAGTCGGGGTTACGAGTTGCGGAAAAGTCTGAAGTGAACGTACAGCCCTGTTTACTGCAAAGTACAAGAATAATTGTCCCGTTTCTAAGATTAATTTCCCCGCCGCCCATAATACCCTTCTTAGTACACAACCAAAATCTGTTGAAACATTACAGCGGATCATGGAAACACATCTAGGTTTCTTCACGGTGAGCACGTTTACTTCAATTTAGACATATTGGTCTTGACAAGGTCTTGGTCAATGGGTAAAGCGCAGGACATTTTGAAGGTTTAGTGATTATTCTTAGCAATTGGCAACTCTTACTTGTTGTACTGCGGCACAACCGACATCAAAGAGGCTTAGTGGCAAGTAAGGCAGGCTGCCATTTACACATCGCTTACTTGTAGACATTGCCTTAAAAAGCAGTTTGTCGCGAAGAGAATCTAATATACAAGCTACAAAATAACCCACCACTAACCATTGCTTTCCCAGAATTGGGCAGTGACCTGGTGTCTAGTCGTTGCTATCCGTCAACATCGCGATCGTCGGTAAGTCGATGTTGCCGACTGCTTCACAACACGGTTCCGTATCCTAGATTTCGCAAGAAGCGCCATCCCTACCCCCGTAAATAGCTACCTTCTGTTCGCTATCGGCCTAATAAGAAGCAGGTCGGCGCGGATTGGCAGTGGATGGTACGAACTGGAGTGAACCACTACGACGGGAACGCTTACACCACCTACGCATTTCTTGCCCTTGCAAGCAGAGACGGAGAGCGTTTTGAACAAAGAATGCTCTGTGGAATGCCGTAAGCGAGCAGGATATAAGCGGATATCTGGGTATTTGCAATTTGCAAGCCAATCTATACGATAACGATGCGTTGTATTATTTGCTCGAATTTTCGGTGAAATTTGCACTCTGCCCTTCGGAGGTATAAAAAAGGTTGTGCGTCAGAGCGTGCTATACTTTGCCATGTGATTTCCTAACGACGCCTAAATCCGTGGCATCGCTGCTCGGCCTCGCCGACTACATCTCACACGGACGCTGGAAAAAAAATAACATTTACCATCAATTTTAAGTGCAGTGGACTGATATTGATAAAAAGTATGGTGCTCCTGTTAGTTGCAGACTATAACGTCATATTGCTCATCCCAATGAATAACTGGCCGTTGGCGGTCATCCGCAATGATCATCTTTAGCGTCGGCCGCTAGCGCTAGAGTGTCGGTCGTCGGTCGCTTGGCCGTTGTGTTTGATTTTTTCCCTGTCGGCCGCCAGACACTCGATAAACAAGCTACGCGCTGGAGATTCCTCACATGTTTGGTGATAAGTTTCCACACATGCCTGTGACTCTCTGACACCCTTTCGAGTTTTAGCACTGTGACCTTTCGCGCGTCCCGAGCATACACTTGACATGCAGCGACGACGAAGTACCCAAGCCTTTACTGCGTCACTTAATCATTGAACATCCAGCAGACGCATTCTTCGAAAAAAGTGTTTTCAGGTTTACTAATGAGCCTGCGATGTGCTATTGTTGGTGCCGGAGCAAATGGCCTGCCTGCCGCCAGATGATCAAGCTCAACATTTCCGGACTGACTATCGCATTTCAGGTGGGTACTGGAGTACCCACCTGAACAATGTGGGTACTCACATAACACCACATGTACCCACATAACAACAATGGAGTACGGACTTGAGCCGGCGGTGTTTGAAGCGAGCGACGATATTGGTGGAATCTGGCGCTACACCGACTTCCCGAATTGTAAGTAAACTGTTCGAGATTTTGAGGTGAGGATCCAAGATTCAATATTAGCTGGGCTAGTCCAGCTTAATACGGGCATAACAACAATATTCCCACGGGTTTGATAGCATTTACACCAAATCCCTTCTTTTCTCATCTATTTTCGGAGTATTAGTAAATATTATTTTCCTCACCTATGTTCTCATACTGCAGCAAATTATGTTTGCTAAGCTCGTGTGCTTGCCCTGAGCCTGACCCAAACGTGTACAAGTCGATAGACAGAAGCTGTAGAGAAAAATGGCACTTGATGTTGGCCAAAAAAAACTGACAAAATGCTTGTGACTAGAAAAAATATTTCCCATCAGACCGTTGCTACCTCAAGCGATTCAAGCTGAGCCTTGGACGATTTCTACCAGTGACTGGTTTAGCCGCATCGGTGATGAAGTCGACCATCATCAACAAGTTGACGGAGATGACGGACTACAGAGACTTTCCGCCGCAGGCAGAGTTCCCCAACTACAGGCACCACTCGAAGCTTCTCGAGTATCTGCTTTTCTACACGGAGGAACACCGCGAACACCGCCTCCTCCGATTCATTTGCCTTCGCACTTTGGTGACGCGAATTGAGCGCGCTTCCGATTACCCTGTGAGCGGGAAGTGGACCGTCCACTTATTGATCCGGCCGACCAGTCGGAGCGTGAAGTGTTCGACTGCTGCTGATACAGTATGCACTGGGCACAACAGCGTGCCGAATTTCCCGGCAGAAGGTCCCACCTTAGCCACTTCCAGCCTAGCTTGCTTGGGTAACTGGATCTCTATGTTGAGGATATATTTGAATAGATAACGATAAAACAATAATTTTCAAGCACTGGGCGGCTTATGGGAACGAAAATAAAATATTAAAAATTTATATAAATTTCAAGATTTTTAAAAATTGAGGCTTCGGAAAATAGAGCCCCAGGGGCTCTATTCAAAGAAATACGGTACCTTCCACGATACGGAAAACGTCGCCGCAATCCATTGCCAAGCCTAACCTAGCGTCGAATTCTGTGATTATTGCTTGGTGTGAATCATCATAACTTGTGACTTGGAAGGGTGCCAATTACTAATTCATGCGACCGGTTTACGAAACACGGCGCAGTCGTTATCAGTAAACGACGGATGCGGAGCTCTCGAAGCGAAGACAAGAAAACTCTCGTACACGCATGCTTTACAATTGCACAATGCTGACTGAGTGAAAAGTTCATCTTCAGTTTTCATTGCAAGCGCGACCGATGAAGACAACTTTATTTTATTTAGTCTTCCACGCTTTGAGCCGATGCCTCACGGTGAAGAAGCCGAAATCAACGAGTTCCCGCGATGGTTCAGACGCACACTGAAAGAGGTTTGCTTGCATCGTTGCACCTTCATGGCAACGTAGAGCAGTAAATAAGTAAATAGCGAAAAATTGCTATAACCGCCATGTTTTAGGTATTTCTTCTTGAAGGACTCACGCGTCTCTCTTTGCTTTGCTCGCTTAGCTAACAATAGTCCTTCCTAAACAAAAATTGTTTAGGAAGGATTCAATAGTCACAAAAACATTGTTTAATCGATCACGGGTTTTGCATTTCCGAGCACAAAATGCTAAAATTTCCCGGGTTAAATTGCGATTATTCCGTCACGTTCTGCATTGTAGATTGTCTTCTCAAGTAAAAATACCTCTTTATATAATAGCTCTTGGACGACTCGGGGCAGTTTTGGTGGACATTTCTGGTTGGGCACGGACTGAATGGATTGAATATTTTGCTCGGGCTCATTACGGAACAGGCAGGATTTCTAAAAAAACAAGAAACCAGAAAAAAGAGCATATATTCAGATCTGCTCGCCTGAACCATTGCGCCAGTTCGTTCCCTCAGGTGACGTGCTCCCGGGTTCCAGACATTACCACTGGTTCCTTGCTGACGTTCCCAAGGGTTCCCGACGTTCTCCCCGGGTTCCGGACGTTCCCACGTCGGGGTCCCCACGTTCCCTCGGATTTCCCGATGTTCCCCGCGTTCCTGGCTTTGTCCCGGGTTCCCGACGTTCCCCCGGGTTCCGGACGTTCCCACGTCGGGGTCCCCAACGTTTCCTCGGGTTTACCGATGTTTCTCCGGGTTCCTGATGTTCTCCCGAGTTCCCGACGTTCCCTGGATTCCCGAAATTCCCGGATTCCTGACGTTCTCCCAGGTTCCCGACGTTCCCCCCGAATTCCCGATGTTCCCGGATTCCCGACGTTCCGCCGGGTTCCCGACGTTCCCCCGGATTCCCGATGTTCCTCCGGGTTCCCGACGTTCCCTCGGGTACGTGACGTTCTCCCGGATTCCCGACGTTCGCCCGGATTCCCGACGTTCCCCCGGGTTCCCGGCGTTCCCTCGGGTCCTAGACGCCCCTCCCCCGTTATCGACATTCTTCACGGTCCCGCCGTTCCTTACATTTGAAGTCGTAGCGCGATGCTGAAGAAGAATTCGGACACGACGTGCTCGACTACCGTCCTGATGACGTTTTCAGGGTAGAATACGACTTTCCTTTTTCGAGTGCCACGGCGCTTCAGACGCGTCGGAGCACAAATTTGAAGAAGGACTCGGATTCAGCGTCTCGTCTACCCTTCTGGTGACGTTTTCGGGGCACGGGACCGACTTCCAGTTTTTACGTGCCGGGGCACGTTTCGTCGTGCTACGGCATTTCTGACGCGTCGGAGCACAAATCTGAAGAGGATTCGTGCTCAGCGTGCTCGATAACCCTTATGGTGTCGTTTTCGGGGCGCGGAACCGACTTCCAGTTTTCACGTGCCGTGGCACATGCAAAACTTCGGCATGCCATAACTTTTTTGTTTGACGACCGATTGCGCTGAAACTTTCCACTTTTACATAACTTTGAAGGGCTATCGAATGATAACAAACATGCCATGGTAACGTGAATTTTTTTGGGACCGAGTCACAAGAACCAGCGCTTTAGCTAAGTAGGATGGGCACGGGAACGGCAGCCGTTCCTGGACCCCCCCCCCGTGCCGTTCCCCGTGCCCGTGAAAAACGAGCACGGGAAACGGGAACGGGCCGGCCCGTCCCGAACACTAATGTACGCTACTATGATGTAGTAACGCCCTAGTCACAACACCATGAAACAAATAGCGATCCCCAGACAGTGAATTTCAACAACCAAGACATAGTCACACGATACGCAATCTTGGCGCCTCTTCGTGGCACTAGGTCGCTATTTGATGTTCCACGACAGACCTTTCTTACATAGGAAAAACTTTTCAAGGTCCACGACGAAGTCGCAGCGATGGAAAGTGAAAATGGCGAGAAGCAGATGCCATCCAGTATGCACAAACTAAGAAAGAAGTTCTATTTTCTTCCGGGGATTACCTCAGCGTAATCTTCGAGTAATGTACTTTTCATTCGTCTGTGTTTAATGCAAACAATTAAAAGTAAACGCGTAAAGTTTGCCTCGTACCTTGTCAAGTCATTTCTTTAGGGCTCCATGGCTAGCTCTGCGTTGGCTTAAGGCATCAGGAAGAAACTTTACAAATTAAATGCACAGAACGCCAAAAAATACCGCATTTGTATTTTCCGTAGATATTGCACCTAAGATCCTCTTCCTGAAGCCTGAAAATATGTAAAAATCCGAAGAACCCGAAGAAAGCGTCAACTTTTAAAAAGTTTACGCTTTACAAGTCTGTGGAACCTTGACAGTTACAAATATCATGACCCTCATTCGTGTTCCTTCATAATGATTAATCCGAGCGCCAAAATGTCAGCGATAACGACGGAATGAACGCTCTATTGCGGCGATGATAAAATGCCGAATGCTGAGCATTATGTGCTTCGTCCATTCGCGGCGCCGGTACCTTGGGTTTGCTCAACTAGCCTTGCGTCCTCCACACGCCGGTAGCTAGTTTTTCTTTTCCTTTTGATTATTAAGCGCTTTCTGGCGGACGGGAGGCAACGGTTCTCGGAACACGCAGAGAAATGATGCAATACGCCGAAAACTGTGGAATTGACATTTAATGAACGCTGCTGTGTCTTTTAATGACTAAGCCGAGCATGCAAATGTCACCGCAAAGGAGAGAACGAACGCTACAATGTAGCACACATAAAACGTCGAAAAGCATCGCATACTTCATTCAGTCGTGATGGTGCTTTACTCTTGCCAGGTGGCCTTCCTCCTCCTGGCTGCCGTAGCTGCGGACACGAAGGACGAAATCGTGGACCTGCCAGGACTGTCGTTCAAGCCGAACTTCAAGCACTACTCCGGGTACCTGAAGGCGTCCGAGACGAGGTTTCCTTCACTATTGGTGAGTGGTAGTTCTTGGGCAGTTTGAATTGAGCCTTGGCGTTTCAGGTTCGTCGAGTCGCAAGGAAATCCGCCCACCGATCCACTGGTCTTCTGGTAAGCACGATGCGATGATAAATTGGGATTGATTAGGCGGCTGAATTTTACTTTTCATTTCAATGTTACGATTTCGCCTAGAAAGGGCTGAGAATGTGACGACTTCAGGTTTAACGGCGGTCCCGGATGCTCGTCGCTGGAAGGCCTTCTGGCGGAGCACGGCCCTTACTTCCTCAATAATGATACGAGTACCTTGAGGAAGAACAAGTACGCGTGGAACAAGGTAGGATGCAACGGTTCAGTTGTCACATGGTACAAGGGTAAAAAAGGTACATGTTAGCTCATACGTACGCACTTGTAGCTCGCCAACGTCGTCTACATCGAGTCGCCCGCTGGAGTCGGCTTCTCGTACTGTACGGAAGGAGACCCGCATTTCTGGAACGACGACACGGTAATGGTGGCGGCTTAGTGAATCGTGAAGCAGCCATCGCCTTTAGACATCAGCCGAAAGCTACCGCGCAATAAAGCATTTTTTGAAGAAGTTCCCACATTTTCGTAACCATCGCGTCTTCGTGACGGGCGAGAGCTACGCCGGGAAATATGTGCCGACGCTCGCCGAACGCATAATCGACGGACTAAAGGACTTTTCCATCAGGCTGGAGGTAGAAATGAATATTACGTAACTCTCGACGACACAAATTAGGGCATCGCGATCGGCAATGGGTTGCTCAATGACGAAATCGACAATAAGTCACTCGTCGAATTCTACTACGGACACGGTTTCATCGACGAACCCGAGTTAGTTCCGGCACTCGATCGCTGCTGCGAGACCGACATCATCAGTTGCGACCTGGATGGAAAATGCGCGCAAGAGGTAGGTGGAGCCAAGATATTACGCAAAATAACACCAAATTGCGTTAAAAATTCCGCGTCTGCCCGTAGGGCCGGCTAGAAACCCGAAGGAGGGCGGATCTGGCCAAACATAAGCAACATGTAAAGTGGGTTAATGTGCCTCGCCAGTGTGCGATGACAATATGCTTTAGCTTGTGTGTCCGCGACAGCATCAATCCTTCTTAAGACGTGGATCAGGGCCATGTCGGAACCGACCCCTTGACCGGAATCGGACCGACCACCCGGAAAGGGAACCGGAACTGAACCGAAATTTAACAAATTTGCTTTGGTCCCCGCTTACCCAAAATTTTTGGCCGCCTACCCCCCCCC
>JNEY01000137.1:170655-183944 GCA_020875895.1 Aphelenchus avenae | reverse complement strand
GGGGGGTCAAGGAGGTGTTAACGTTAACAGCACAAGGCAAAATATCTGCCCGCCGCAGGCGCCGACAGACAAAATTTGTGCTATATTTAAGCATTGACAGAAAATTTCGTCTGTAGCGCCTGCGGCGAGCCTTTTTTTTCCTTCCCATTTTTGTTCATGCGTGCTGAAAACACACTGGATAAAATGAACCGTTGAAATTATAGAACTTAGACTGGATAAAATGACAAAATTTTTTGTTAGCTAACAACGTGGGAGGGGGGGGGGGGTCGGGCCACTGTTAACAACTGTTAACAAGGGGGAGGGGGTCGAAAATCGGCTCAGTTATGCTAACATAGTTTCTG
This sequence comes from Aphelenchus avenae, assembly GCA_020875895.1. NCBI lineage: Eukaryota > Metazoa > Nematoda > Chromadorea > Rhabditida > Aphelenchidae > Aphelenchus > Aphelenchus avenae. Next base: position 183,603 of record JNEY01000137.1, on the reverse strand, counting down.
GATGTTCCCAGAGCCGTTATTCGTCCTTGAAGGTCTTGTATAGTCTAAAGGCAGCAGGTGAGGCCTCAGCCCATCAAATTCCAACGTTAAAAAACGGACACACTCGGCGTTTTTCTTCTGATATGTGCCATTAATTCAGCGCTTACCTCACAACGAAGTCGCATTTTGCGGAGATCAGTATGCTTCTCTCGGTCAGAACGAGCTCGCACTGATTTGTCGCTACTACGTGGGCTTTGTTGAGAATCTTCAGCGCGTAGACTCTCTCTGTGTGTAGACTAGCTTGACGCGTCCGAAGCCGCCGACACCAAGTGTTGTGACCGTTTTGAGATCGGTTAGCTCGACGTTCTCGCCGTCGTATCCTCTGCAAAATATACTAATTTGCGAAAAATATGCTTTTCAAGCGAGCAACTTACTCATCCATCATCGAGATCGTTGGCGACGAATTGCATTTGTCGGCGAAGACTCTACGCTGAAGCGGCACAGAGGTCAGCTTCCTTGGAACCACATAGTGCAGTGTCGTTGAGCGAGGAACGCGGCGTGCGGGCCCTGCTTTTGCTGCCACCAAAGGCTCTCCACAAGCATCGTTTATGTGAGTTGAAAAATTTCTGAAATGAATGCGTTAAAAAATGCAGGGTAAGTAATGTGTGATAAACATGAATGTAGATCCATATAAGGTGAAGAGTGTGAAACAATGCAGAAATATGATACGATTATTGAATCTTGATTTGCTACCGATGCTGGGAAGTCATCGTTAGGAGGTGTTGACTAGATGGAAAGGACATTTTTATGTCCTTAGGCTTAGGCTTACTTCGCGCACTTACGAACGCTTCAGTGTAACACTTGGGCTAGCCCTTTCGCCCTCATGCCCCGCCGGGCCAGCTAGGCACAAGACGCAGATATAGTTGCGGAATTGCGTGCAAATACGCTACCGATGAGGCTCGTTTCGAGCGAAAATTTCGCTTGTCGGGCATTTTTTTCACCGCCTGCTGTTAACGTTAACACTCCCTTGACCCCCCCCCCCTATGTTAACAATGGTTAACAAATCGCTGCCCCCCCCCTCCCCCATGTTAGCTAACATAATTTCTGGACGTTCCCCAACCCACGGCGACGAAAGTATGACGAGTGCATGTGAGGGTACGATAGCGAACAAACGCGGAAGTAGAACGGTGCGACGTCTTAATGCAACACAACACGAGCAGACGCACTTTAGCGGAGTCGAGAATGTACGCGAATCGCACAACTGCGTGCAGAGTCAGCGCCCATTCCGTTGGAAAACATAGAAAAAACGTACCCGTACTCTTACCTCGCGCTAGCACGCGTTAATAAATTAAATCAGTGCGGCGTACGCAGGCACTAACCGAATTTCGAAGTGCAACTAAGCAAATTTTTGGGGAACTGTGTCGAGTGGCCACGCCTCAGCGGAAGAACAGCCTTTGGCATAAACATCTTTTCTCTGTCCGGACCGGTAAAATGCGAGTTTTGGCGCCTACTGTGGACTGATGGACTATTACCCGGACTCAACGAGTAGAATACTCCCGAGAGTAATAAAAAGTTTGCATTTTCGCGGCACAAACTCTTCGATTAGTCATGTTGACCAACTAGCTCATCAGTGACAAAAAGATGTTCTTCTCTTGCGCTACCTGCCGCACTTTTTTGAAGGCTAAAGTACACCATTTTCTTGGCTTCGCAGGCGCCGCATGCGGGATTTTTTTGGGGATTACTTGTTTGGGGATTTTTGGGGATTGGGGATTACTCGGCAACTTGTTAAAATTGTTGGACCTTGGACCCACTAGAATGATTTTTCAGCCCCGGCATGCTTGGCCCGTTCCTACTCTTGTTTCGCAGATAATGAGATAGAGCAAATAGCAGTCGAATCTGAGTTTCAGAGCGCAGGAACAATAACAACCGCCAAAAGCCCACCTTAAACTGACAGCTGACCAACGTGTCGGCTTGCTTTCGAAAACAAAAACCTTGTGGGATGTCTCACATGAAATGGTACGCGACCGCTTGATTTCTCTTAGCATATTCCCACGGTGGACAAGCACACAATGAGTCTCTCTTGTCTCAGAGATCGCTTTAAAAGGTTCACGAAGAAAACAAAGGCGGAAGTCAACACCGTCCCGACAGTGTTTAAAGTGCAGCACGTTACACGGTACCTTCGCCGCCTTTTAATCGCCCGATTGTTCGCGAAACATGTCACCTTTACTTGAATTATCGCCAACAAAATACGTGATGACGTAGCGGAGTCGCCGCGACAGGCGATGGTGATCGGAAGGGCGCAGGTCGGGAGATAAGAAAGACGTGAACGCGGAAGCGATTTTCGGGGCGCTTCTGCAGAAACTCGAAGATTTCTGCTATACCAAAAATGGTCAAAAACAGCAAAAGGGGAAGTGAAGCTGCATGGTGCCCACCCCGCCGGTAGACGTCGTTTAGAAAACCGGTAACTTTCCCAAGCGAAGAAAAGTATTTCGCGGAAGGTGGGCGGTAATTTATAACTACTAATTTCGTGAAATTTGGTAAATAAGAATAAGAACGTACCGTCCCCCCCCCCAAAGACCACCCACGGACCGATGCTCTCCCCATAAAACGATCCATGCAGGCCTGTGCACACGCACGCACATAGTAATAAAGGTACGTTACAAAAAATCAATGTCAGTAATGTCATTCAATGCAGTTAAATTGATTTAGTTTTATAAAGGAGCTGTCCAGAAATTATGTAATCATTACAGGCCCTTTTTTACCCCCTTCCCCAATCCCTGTAATGATTGCACAATTTATGGACGGTCCTAAAAAGCTTGTAAAAACCAGAACCCAATTTGGAACTCAGGAGGTTTAAAGAAGAAATATTTGTGAAACGTCTTGCTCGAACATGTGCTTACCACTTAAACAAACATGGTTTTCCCTAAAGTAAATAGGTATCCGCGGTTTCGTCCGTTCCAATAAATTTGGTCCCCTACGTCCGGGCTTCTGTCGTAAAAGTACACCTGCACATCTTTTTTTTCCAGTTTTAGCGGCCGCCATGCGTGTCAATCAGATCCCAACAACCGCATGGAACAACTGATTTGAGACAGTATGCGTGCACGAAGCAAAGTTTCCACCTTCCCATGTCGTTCACTTATTCACGTAATCGAGCGATTTGGCTCCAGTAGAGCGTAGACGGCGCTGGTCTCCGATCGGGACGTTATGATGTCAATAACCCCTTGAACTAGGCGGTAGTTGATGACCACATGTACCACATGTACCACAGTATGCGACTTGGACGAAAACGACAGAAGGTCTCTGAGCCCTGTGATTCTTCTTCCCTGGACGTACCTTGAGCGGACTGGAATGTTTTGTTGAGCGCTGTAAAGTCCGGAGCGCCGTTTGACGATCATCTGCGTTCTTTTCAGATGTCATTAAAATATGAACTTGTCTTTTAGGCGTCGTGATAAGTCCGTCCACGGACTTTACGAGGCCCACGCAAAAACGTTTTTTCGAACCAATGCCCTCTATCATGGGCCTTTGTTTGGAAGTCACCGGTTCGTTGGATTCCTTAGATGTCAAACACACACAACAGATAAAACAGTTTAAAAATATTTACAAAAGAGAAACAGTTCCGAATCATAAAGCCCCTATTTTCTGGCGGGTGACGCCTGGTAGCAAAACCAGAAGCCATATCCCTTAACAGAAGGAGCAATTCCCAATTTAAAGCCCATCAGAAGTAATTAAAAGGAACCTTGGTGCTTTTATTATCGAGTTTCATGGGAATTTCTGAACGCATCCGATTTCCGAAACTCTCATTGCGCTTCCGTTTAGGACATCTTCGTAAAACGGGCAGCTTTTGTCTTGCCCCGTCAACCTCTAGTGACCAATGGTACTCCATGTACTGCGACTCCAGCAAGCCGTATATTTGCAAAGTTCCGTCGGTGTCTTCCACGTGCACGGGGCAGGCGAGCACTTCAGTTCCCACCGTGCAGCCAACGCCGTTTCCGAAACCTCGATTTGCCTTTGGGTAAGACTATGTCGAAGACACACACGTTTGCCTAAAGGTAACAAACAAAGACCGCCGACCAACAGCCGTATGATACTAACCCCTTCCGTACCGTACCGTTCCAGTACGGTACGGAATATGGACTCAATACGGTACGGTGCGGCAGCACTTGCGCTAAATATCGAGGTAATTCGGTACGGGCTATATTACGGGTTCGCCTGCAGACCTTTAGTAACAAGCAGACAAACTGAATTTATCAAGTTAAGTGCGACATTTAGTTCGGCACAACAGACAGGGAACATGGCGGCCTTCATTGGTACCGGTACTGGTGCTCAGCCTGTGGCGGCGCGAATTGAGTGTCCATCCATAGTGTCAAAGCGAACAAAGCCATCATTGGCAAAAGCGGCTTTCTGGGTGCAACAGTTGAAACTGTCTAAATCTTTGAAAATCCGCTTCTACCGTAGGCTTAGATAGTGTATCCGATGAGCCAGAATTTTTCGCAATCAAACGAATAAGTTGGCACCTGAATTAATTTTTCCGCTTTCTCCCGGCAATTTTTGGTTCACTTTTCAGTTTAACCCCAGGGTGTCCTACAAAGTTTGCATGGCTTCGATCGTCTCTGCTCCGTCGCTATACAACTGGATGAGAAGAATAGTGGGAAGGGCACGATTATCGCTACTACTATCCAATCGTGTGCGCGACGAAGTCGAACTATTATTTTGTTAAGTGCTCTGTTTGTTAAAATGCTCCATTTGAATGTGCTTGCTTAAACTACTCGTTGCTTACGGATCAGAGTTGATGATAAGCGTGGACAAAAGACCATTTCTATAGGAGTAAACAAAGTACGCCACGCACGAGCTAAGGCGCGAATCCGAAGTGACCGACCAAAAGTTTCGAATTGGACGCTTGAAGTCTTGCTCTGCAGGTTTCATTGAAGTCTGATCTGATTCACTGAAGGTTGCAGGCTAAGGCAGCGTTGTGCGTAATTCAAAAAGGGACCAACCTCACTGCGTGCATAACATGCTACGTGACAAACCTCAAAACACGTGCTCACGTAGCAGTTGCCTGTTCCAGTCTAGTCATTTTTCATCATTTTTATGCTTCAACAGTGCCAAAGGAACAAAGCAAGCAGTGAACAGGAAGAGCAGAGGAGAATGCACGACAGCGCCAAACGTGTCTACGTTAAGTATTGCGTTTAACGGTCAGGCCTCTGTAGAACTGCGAGTCGAACCGGATTTCGAAACCGTTCTCACGATAGAAGTGGACTGGACCGTCACGGCGAACTGGGTATCCTGATGTGACGCGAAAAGGTTGTCGACATCGAAATTCCACGTCCAGAGGCCCGCGGTGGCCGCATTCGCGGTTTGCCTAAATGCAGTCATAGGAAAAGGTCTAAATGGATGAGCAAGCAAATATTCAGTTACTGGCAGAGTTCTTTTTAAACGTATAAAAATTGTCAAATATAGGCGAAATGGCGCCAAAAGTCAACTTGGCCCTAAAATTTATGCATTCCTGCCCCCTTAAATATCAAATAGCCCCAAATTTACCGTGCTTCTTCCCAAAAAAAAATCCCATAAAAGTCAGTAGTATACGTGCTTAGCAAGGGCGGTGGGCGGGGGGGGGGGACCAAGGCAAATAAAATTTGCGTCCAAAATTGGTGAAATAAGTGTAAAAAATAGCTTCGAGAGACCATGCGGGAGAAAGGCCGCTAGGCAAACGCTAGCGGCTGGACCGAAAATACGTCTGCTTCGGTCGGTAACTTGGTCGCGAGTCGACACCGCCACCCGGCTTAAGCGACACGTCAATGTTTGTTACGCAATTCCGCGTTTGTCCGTTTTGTGATGCATCTTAGTGCTGTTTTCAGGCGAATGGATTATGAGAGCTGCAGTGAAGAAGAGTTACCAGTGCCACAAGTAGCCGAACAATGCCCAGCACCAAAAATTGCGACAAAGGTACACGACGGAAGCTGTTTTTTTCTATGAAGCTAACATTTAGCTGAACGCAGCTGAACTGTGGGCCGCAATTGACCGAAAACTTATGGAGGAAGTCAGCTGGCGCTGGGGATGGATGGTCAAAGAGGGCCTGGACAGGCGGCAGTGGGAGGACATGGCCGAAATCATGGGATGGTGTAAGTCAAGCGTAAGCACGCCATGTACGGCACTACGGCGGTCTTTGAGGTTGAGGAAGTAAGAACGGAGTTGTAAACGAAAGACTGAAGTACTCGTTTAGCCCGACTTCACAGTGTTTCGGCAACCGGTTTACGACGCATTTGTCATCACGTTAATGGAGTGCCTTGGTGAACGATTCGGGAACCACTTCCAGCTAGTGGCGTCGATGAGTAACTTGCTGCCCCGGATGGTCGTCAGCGTCACCTTTACCCACGTGCAACCGGTTATTCAATTCTACATGGACGCTCATGTGATCACGTGCACAATCGCTGAGGTGCGAGCGCAGTTCGACACGTGGAAACGACGATGCCAGCAGCTGTCCGAGGAGGATGCTAAAGGAGGCTCCAAAGCGGCACTGAAACTAAGCAGCCGAGACTCAACCGCCCTCATTCACAAGCTGCTTCTTGTCTACGTGACGCTACCAGTATCGAGTGGTAGGCAACGTGGCACACTTTTAGCTGACGACAAAGACCTCTAGCAACCGTCGAAAGGTCGTTTTCTGGCCTGAAACGCATAAAGAATTGGCTCCGGAATACTTCCACGACCGATCGTACTGACGGACTACTGCTGGTTCACATGAACAAGGACATACCAGTCACCACTGAGGCAGTCAGAACTGAGTTCGAGTCGAAGAAGCACCGTCGTTACATGCCACCGGTAAAGAGCGGCAGAAGCGGCAGAAGAGGACGATTCGGACAGTTGTGCAGAGACCACGGCTGCTGATAATGAATTTATTGCGATTTCCGATTCAGATTCCGATTTTTGACAGCTCTAAGGGTGAGTAAAGGTGCATAAACTCGTGTAAAGCATTGTTCCTACTGCTAAAAGTCAAAAACCAACTTTCTTCGAAACTACCAAAGGGGGGACCAAGGCATAATTTCGGCGCCGGCCGAAGGCCGGCGCCGAAAAAATGGTAAGGGTCCCCCCTTACCATTCGCCCCCCCCCCTCCCAGGACGGTCTCGCACCGCCCTTGGTGCTTAGTGCAACATGTTTTCTTGTCGAATCCGATCAACGTCGTCGTACAGCCGCCTCCTAGCCCCACCAGCTTAGGCTGAGGATGATCCGATTTACCCAGGTTTTGGACTTAGACATTCCAAAATCAGAGTCTTACCTGCAATTTTACTTTTTTGAGCAATTTTTGACATTTGGGGCAGAATCCGGCAAATTTGGGGGCACGTTCATAGTAGATGCGGGAACTATAGGCGGAAATACGGGTACCGCTAAATTAATGGAGAGGGAGGGCGATAAATTCGAAATGCACTCATTATTAAAAAACAAAATGATGCCCCTTACCTCGACGAAGTCGTTCCAAAGCGAATCCGGCATGATCACGCCATAATGCGACCACGGGAATCGCAATTTCCGCGTTTTGTCCGTCAAGTCCCTCCCGCCAAACCAGAACTTCATGATGGAGCCAGAAGACGCCATTGTGTCCCCGTCACCGTGAAATTCGGGGATGTCGAGCTCGCTGCAACAGTGGAGCAATACGTCGATCATGCTTCGGTCTCGCGACGCGTCAGCGAGATGCACTGACTGTAAATGCGAGTTATGCACGAGCCGTAAAACATGCATGAGCATGAGGGTACAATGTATGTCCACGACCGGTAGAGGGGCTCTGTTACGCTCACAGCCAGGCAAAGTATACCTGCCGCTCAGGGCTGTATCTAGCGGTTTGGTACGCCGCTGATGGAGCCGACCATTACGCACGCAACCAACACGATTGACGTCTGTCGGAAGGCCATCCTAAAGCTATTATGCCCGCTGCTAACGTCACTTCCCAAACATTAGGACGTATTTATCGTATGAGGAAATCTGGAAGGTCGCTCATTGACTGGCTGTCCCGCTGAACAGAAAGTCCTCGTGTAGTGTATAAAGGGAAAGCGGTCCAAAAGCGGCCCGATCATACGACGCAATTTCTAGATGGTCCCCTTAGAACAGGTCATACTTTACGCTGATCAAAGGTTTTGACCCAGCCGAACGGAACGGAAAGTCCAGTTCAATCCAGTTCAGTCCATTTCGCTGAACTGGCGACGTTGTGCAGCTATTTCACGATCCACTTATTTCCGGACACACTGTTTTGCCCAGTACGGGCAAAATTGTCAATCAGCGTTCGTGCACTTTTCTTGGCTTCTGCTAAGAAAGTGCTCAGCGTTCCCTGGTACCAACTTAGGACGTTCCGTTGTAGTTCTGCGGCTCTGCGGCTTAACGGAACTACGTCAACGGATTCGATGAAGTTCCGCATGTGCAAACAAGACACTTGAGTACCGATTGTTAAGTCTAAGTCTATAGACGACCAACAGCGTCAGTTTATTCACACTCTCTAAACGGAGAACATGCCTCAGAACCAAGCAGAGGCACTACGCGATGCGAATAACGGGTTCTCAATGAAGCACTTTCGCGAAACCGATCTTGGTCGTGTCGTAGTCGAAGAGGGTGCAGTAAGAACGTCCAAAAGTGGACCCGAGAGTCCACTGGTCTTCCACGTAGTCGCCCGCGTCTAGCATCAGCGTGCACTGACTCGGCTTATTTTTGCTCGGCAGCTAAAGGATATTGTTACACAAACACCTGACAGCATATTGGTACATTTGTTTAACACAAAAAAGTCTACGAGTGTACACTGATTTCTTCTAAAATTTAAGAGGATTTGTTTAAAATATAAGCGTTTGCTAAACGATGTTAATATTTTTATTGATAAATGCATTCCTTCGTAGACGAACCTGTCGAATATAGTCCCTGTCGGGCAGGCGGTACTCGAAAGTGCCCAGCTGGAAGACCATGTCAGGAAGAGTGCCGACCTTGGAGCACGGAAGTTGGAAAGTGTCCGACGGGAAGTCGTATTCGGCGCCCGTCTGAACGACGACGTAGTCGACCACGTTCGGTGGGGCCGTGATTAGCGCTGAGGTTGCCTTGAGGATGGCTACGGCTTGCCGCTTGACAGCAAAGTTTTTGCCATAAGAGAACTAAAATGTTCTCAGAACTCGGCCTCGTTTCCACCCGGAGCCGAGCCGCCCAAGATCGTCTGCCTATGTATGGTGTAATGTACGCTATTCTTTCCGGAATCCAGGAGGAAGCGCCGGCATCTGTGCGTGACAGGGCTGTACAAGGGCCGAAAGGTCCCAGACTGGTCTGCAACGCAGAAGTTGAAAACCAATGCTTTTTGATCCGTCACGGCCCGAACCGGGCCTGACAGTTCAGGGCTGACTCGACGTGACGTAATGGAGAGCCGTCGTCGTAACGAGCCTGATCGGGCCTGCACACCCATGACTGTGGCTACCAAAATCGATACGCGAGAAGAAGGGTGGTCCTCTAACCATTACGCTGTCTAATGACTGGCCACATTGTAGGCAGTAATCGAAAAATACGCCACGACTTTACGGAACTGAAAACGGCGGTCCAATTGGGATTGGTGGCTCTACCTGAGTACGTCCTCAACAGCTGATAACGGGAGCACAGCTTACGCGGTAACATGGACGCTCCATCCGTTATGCCATCCATCCTGCACCGATGGTACGTTGGTCCACTTGCTTTCGCAGTTCAGCGTGTCGACCCCGCCAAAGGTGACGAGTCCGTTGAGTTCAGCGTTCGAGGTCTCTTTGCTGTAACTTTGACTTTCTAGACAATGGACTGAGGAAGAAGGGCCAAGGAGGGTTCAGCAGAAAACAGCCAGCGTACTTAGCTCGTTGGCGGAATGCAGTTTTATTCATAAAGGGGCTGGGCCTTGGGCGAAGAAAGTTTCTAGTGAATCTTGGTTTATTTTCAACCAGAAAACAGTCACGCTTGTACGAAACTTTCTCTTTTTTGCGCGTTTTAAATAGCGGTACTGGAACACTTTAAAACGAATGAATAAAGCCACTGCACTGAAGAAATTTAGCAAGTGCAATACGGATTTTTAGCTAGTTTTTTTGGGAATGGGAACGTCTGTCCTTTCGGGCCAGGGGGGAGCGGTTCTCCGACCGAAAGATGCAATCGCTCTCATACCGACACGAGGTCGGTGTGCGACACGTGGGTTAGGGTCCCTTATGGGGGGCAAGGATATTATGGGGGGGGGGCAAAAAATTATGGGGGAGGGCAAAAAATGAATATGGGGGGCATGATTTTCTACTATTGATTTCTTATAGGATACCGTAAATCCTCTAATTATAGCCCCCTTTAATTACCGCCCCCTCTAATTATGGCCCCCTTTGGACCCGAGCAAAAAATTATAGCTCCCCCTTTGATTATGGCCCGGGGCCATAATTAAAGTCACAGTCAATTTTAAAAATTAGGTCAAAGTTTTTTGCATGCCAGGAAAACATGTTTTCTCGACGTTTTAGAGTTCGAGCAACATTCTGGGATAGACTTTTATGACACAAAAATTTTTGATTTTTGCGTCATCACTGGAGTGAAGCACAGGGGGGACCCTTTGGTGACCAATTGGAGGATACCTCCCAGTAATCATACACCATGAAACTACTGCCATTATGCGTTTTAAGACACGTAGAACATAATAGGATACTCGCTATTATTCTCCAAAATGTGAACTTTTGATGAATTTTTAGTCGATTTTGGCCGATTTTCGGCAAAATTTCCTCAGTTTTTCGGGGGCCTTCGGCCCGCGAAGTGGAAAAATATTTATGTCCCCCCTCTAATTACCGCCCCCCCCCCCCTCTAATTACCGCCCCCTTTGGAAAACAGCAAAAAGGCCCAGGGCTATGATTACAGGATTTACGGTATCTTGTAGGGTGTATAAGGGAAAGGGTCGATTCTTGGGTCGTTATGGGGGGAGGGGGGCAAGACCTATGCCCCCATGTTCGTGTGCCCCCACCCCCCTGTTCTTTTGGTGCCCCCCCCCCACCCCCCATAATATCCTTGTCCCCCTAGCGTTTTACTTTGGGCAATCGACTGAGACTAAGCGTATCATCAGTTTTTAAGGCTTTTAGAGGATACGTTACCGTAAAGTAGTCGCCGAAGTCCGCACAGCACTGAAGTAGGTAAATTGTGTAGAACGCGTTCTTAAACAGTTTGTTCCCTTTCAGAATTTCACAGAGGACGAAGAAAGCCACGGTGGTGTGAACCAAGAGGACCGCTGCCTCGAGCGGCAAGGCAAAAACGAGCAAATTTGCTGTCATGTCTCTGCACAGCAAGCGCTATGTGACTAGCACAAGAGCTACGAGACCGAACACTCTAGGATACGCTATGGTCACGCATCACGGAAATGACTACGATACAAAACCGTTGATGTTTCATTTGGCGCCTCGTGTCAAGGACGTGCGCTTGGCCAACCATGAATGCCACAAATCGCAGGTAGCAGGAAACCAAAGTATACAGCTTAATTAAGCAGTGGCCGATCGAGTGCAAAAGTTCCGCTCACTTTTACCATGCGATGTCGGCTCTTTCGAAGAGCTATTAAGATGAATTTGAATGGATGCTACCGACGCCAAAATATAAAAGTGACAGTGCAAAACCATCTTAAGTAGGTTACTGTCTTGTGAGCATGCTCTTTATCATGCGTGATAGGCTTTCGTACGGGCCTTGCACTCTTCGCTGGAACGCGTAATCAGCTCAAAATTGACGAACTTCGCTCCTAAAAACAGCGTTAGAGGGCCACTGCAGTTTAAGCACGTAGTCCGTCAGCGCCAAAACTAGTGATCTAGTATAGCGTGATGCTCCTACATCGTGCAAACCTACTTCGCTTGGCTGTGAAAGGCACCACATCGAAAATTACACCTGGGAAAACCTCCTGGTCGCGGCCAGAAGCCCATTGCGGTGACAATCGAATTTTGACGGAAGTGAGCTTTAAAACACAGACTGAACTGCCTGCAAGGTGTGCGTGCGCGGCCGGGCTTATGTGTACAAGCGACATATCGATGGAATGCCAAGTTGCACGGTAACGAGCTTCGTTTAATTGTCGATGCACCGAATCGCTTTCTCGTTAGTAAGTTTCAATGCATTGTTTCGTCGTTCGTAATAAATTCGGAACCGACTACCTACGTAACAAGATTAATTGGTCGTTCAACCATAAAGGCTAAGTAGACTATGTCTGATGACAATTCACATATGCGCTGCATTTGCCAGAGCCAGATTATCGGTCGGCATTTTGGAATTGGCGGCTTGAGAAACCCAATGAAACAGTCCCAACGTCAATAAAAATGAAGTGTAACCATTAAATTTGACGGATTTTGTGACAGATACGTCGAACCAGTCCTAAATGCTCTCGTCGATACATGGCAGATCTTCGGCGTGCGTAAATAGAGACGTGTTATTTTCCGCCTTGCATTGACTGCGACATGAACCTCGTTTTCACAGCAGCCGTGCTCGCTACGCTCTGTGCATCGCTTGGTCGCGTTCGAATACTACAGCGGAAGTAAGCAATCGGTGAACCAATTTAGCACAAGTCTAGAACTTACCTGCATAAAGCTTTTACGTTAGAATTCGAGGAATATCCTGAACTTCATCATCCGAAGATCTCCGATCGCCGAGGCGGCATTAGCGAGTGCTGTCGCAAGCGGCTTCCGTGCTGCTTGAAGCAGCAGAAGCCGCCGAAACAGCAGCCGAAGAAGAAGCTCGACATGGCATGCAGAACCGACGCAGAATGCGAATCGGGAAGCTGTGCCGTGAGAAAGGTGGACCCCCGAGGCGTCTACTACAACGTGTGTGTCCGCGCATAATGCGCTTCGTACGAGCATTTACCATTGCCGAATTGAGAAAATAAAGTCGGTAAATTCCAGGAGAGACATGTCGGAGCAATTGTCTGACAAAAGAAGAGGCACTCAACAAGGGGAACGTCCAGAAATTATGTTAGCTAACAGGGGGGAGGGGGGGGGGGGTCA